>WAAG01012779.1:126840-149718 GCA_013390105.1 Tichodroma muraria | reverse complement strand
AGCAGTGGATGTGCTGGAGCAAAGGCACACATCCCCCTTGCACAGGCAGGGCAGGAGGGAGGGGATGAGCAAACCAGCCCTCAGAGACCCAACAGGGAATGCTGACCTCTCCATCTGTGCTAAGGGATCATCTTGGAGCCTCCATACAACTGGGGACACACTGCAGAGGTGCTGTGATCTGTCCTCCTCTCCCTGACCCCTGTGCCCACAGGTCACCCACCACTGAGTAGGGACAGGAGCCATCACAGAGCTGGGAATGTAGGAGATGCTGATCTAGCAGAGTGGAAGTGGGATCAGGGATTTAGGGACTCAGGAGCACTGACAGGTGTGGAAAATTCACTTCAGGCTGTAGCAAGTGCCTGACGAAGGCTGCTAGTGCTAAATCATCACCAAGCTCTTCTCCCACCCCAGGACTCTTCTTCATGGTGACTTCCAGATCCTGGGACAACTCCTCTAAGTAGATGTGGAGGTTGTGTACCTCTCCATGACAGGCCTGCAAGAACTCTCAGAGGCTTTACTTTTGACTCTTGGGTGAAACTGGGAGAGCCTACAAGGAGAAATGTCCAGATCTAACATCCTGGGACTTCCCTATCCCTTGACACTGTTAAAGCAGACACAGACACAGCCCTGGTGGAGGTGTGGGACAGAAGAGCCACATTTTCACGGTGTAAAAACCATAAACCACTGAGAGCAGAAGGAATCACAGATGCAGCCTGGAGTGATGTGGTGGTAGGGCACAGATTACCTTTCGAACATCCCTGGCCACGTCATTACTGGAGGAACTCATCCCTGCTTTCTCTGCTCTCCTCTCTTCTTCACGCTCCTCCTCCTCAGAAGAGACTTCTTTATCGCTGATGTTGCTGGCTAACTCCTCCAGCTTCCTCTTCAACTCCTCCTCCTCGGCGTCGGGGTCAGTGTGGCTCTCTGGGGCTGGAGACTGGAGGAGCAGGAGAAGGGAGTGGTGTGAGAGCCTCCTGTGGAGGCTGGCTGGGCACACCCGGCTCCAGGCACGCTCACCAAGCCGAGGAGCTCAGGGAGAGTGACCACGGAGGGGCTTTCAAAGCAGCCCAGGGAACAGCAGAGCCCAGCGAGCTGCTCTCCAGCTCCTCACTGAGGAACACAAACCCTTGACCTAAAGAACCTCCATTCCCATTTTCCCCACGCACGGAACTTGCTTGGTTTCCTCAGTGGGATATTGCCTTCCCCCCCCCTTAAAAAGGTGGGCGTGAGGGATTTGGGGCCAAAAATCACCACATTTTCGTCAGGAACCACGGCATGGCTGGTGGCTCTGAGGGCAGAGATCACAGCAACCCAGAAACAAGGCCCACCAGGGAGAGGGAAGCAGCCATGGTGGGAATTGCCACTCCCTGAGGTAGCTGTTGGAACTTCTGGGTAATCTCATTTGGGATGAGAAACCACACAGCAAATTTCCCTGTAGGACAGGCAGCACATTGCCACCCACCCCCATTGTTAGGTGCAATTCATGGTAGCTGAAGAAGAATCCTATTAAACTCCCAGGTGCTGGAAGAGATCTCCAGAAGTTCCTGAACTTGCTGACCCCTGCATTAAGATGGGAATACAATTACCTGCGTCATACTTGGTGGGGTTTGGTCTGAGCTGTTTTTAACAACCTCCAACAGTGGCATCTGCAGCAGGCAATCTTTTTCCCAGGCAACCTATTCCTGGGCTCTGCTATCCTTTCTGCCGGAAAGCTTTGCTTCATAGTTAACCTCAGCCTGTCCCACAGCTGCTTAGACCCACTGCCTGTGCTCTGATTTGCCCTGGATATGGAAATAAAGTGTGGGAACCTGACACTCTCGCTCCCTTGGTCAGGATTACTGATGGAAACCCTGAATGATTAAAATTGTGGCCATCCACCACTGGGAATTTTAGAAAAAAAGTGGAGAAATCGCATTGTTTCATCCATGCCTGGGGGCCTTGGCTGTAATTGTCACCATCCATTCTACTGAGCCATTGGCTGCCAGTGGTGATGGGTTTGCATGAAGGAAAAGAGTGCACAGACTAAAATTAGAAACCCGAAAATCAATGTTAAGCGGTCTAAGTATTCACAGATTCTACATTGTTGCTCAGCTTTAACTTAATTTAACTGTTTTCTTCCAAGTTTGATGGCATGGTAAGACGAGGGCAGCTCAGAAGAGATACAGAAATGCTCCTTGACTCAGCTCTCACAGTCACAATAACCTGGTGCCTTCCTCTAGGTACTAATTGAATGTCCCATGAACTCAAATGAGCTGTCACAGCTCTGGAGATACTGACACCACCTAACAAAACTCCTGAAATTAGCACTTTGTGAAGTATCCGCCTGATAACCAAATTTTCCTTGTGCAGAGGGGGCAAGGAAGGCACTGGTTTGCACCGGGTCTAAATGGGTTAAATTTCCTGCTGTTTCTGTCCTGCCATGCAATGTTTTCTAAGGCACTCCATCACCTGGAACTGGAGAACAGCCTCCAAGGCCAAAACAGAGGAGTGAACTCAAACAGCCCACTGTGGCTCTTAGGGACAGGGTTTAGTGAAGGACTTGGCAGTGGAAGGGGAATGGTTGGACTCAGTGATCATGGAGGTCTCTTCCAGCCTAAATATTTCTGATTCTGTCTGTCCCTGCAATGCTGGCTGCTTCAGAGAAGCCTCTGCAGTGGCCAGGGGAAGGGACCAGCACAGCCCACGCTCCATCCCTGCAGGATTCTTGCCCAGTTACCTCGTCAGAGCGCGTCAGGATTTTTTCCTCCAAGCGGTTCAGCACGCGTTCGATTGCGGACATGCGAGTGTTGAGCTCATGGATCTACAGCAAAGGGGGGAGAGAGAGAGAGAGAGAGAGGGAAAAGGAGGAGAGAACAGACCAGCCACCACTGCCAGGACAGTGAGGAAACAGTGCAACCAGCAGAGGAAAGCAAGCAGCGGGACACTGCCACCGCGGGCAGACATTAAAAAATAATACGTTTTAAGTAATGCCTTAAAAATGCCAGTAAGCTCCAGGAGGTGCAGAGCAACCTCAAATCTGGAAAACTCCAAGCAACACTGAGTCCCCAGCACAAGACAGCTCCCATCAAAGCATCTGGAGCTTTGATGCAGTGAATGTAAAACCCCATCACCAGTAAAAGCACCTGCCTGTAAAATAATGCCACCCGTCTTGCCATCATTCCCATGCTGCCCCAAATTCAAGTCAACATCCATTTTCATTTCCTACTAACATGTTTTTCAAGCTGTAACCACCCCATCACATGCCTGCCAACACAGTGGGGGAGAGGAGGAGGGAAGAGGGCGAGAATTCCCCATGAAGAAATCCAAGCAGAAAAACGGAACCTGTAAGTTTTCCCCACCACTTTGAAATTTTCTGACTTCTCTGTGCATTGATTTACCCAGATGCTTACCCCTCTCTTCTCCCTTATTCCCTAACTAAAAATGGGGCATGGAGAGAAGGGCAGAAAAAAGACAGACAAAATCCTGAAAGTCAAAGAGAAGTTACTTTCTGTGCTCAAGAACCAAGACAAACCCTTGTGGTGAAGGTGGATTTGGATTAGACATTGGGGAGAAATTCTTCCCTGTGAGGGAGGTGAGGCCCTGGCACAGGTTGCCCAGAGAAGCTGTGGCTGTCCCATCCCTGGAAGTGTCCAAGGCAGGCTGGACAGGGATTGGAGCAGCCTGGTCTAGTCAAAGGTGTCCCTGCCACAGCAGGGGGATGGAATGAGATATCTTTTAGATCCATTTAGAACAAAACATCTCTATGATCACTGAAAACATTAAAGGAAGCTTTTTCTTTCCCCTATAGAAACTGAAGTTTTTCTTTCTTTGAAAAAAAACCCCAACAACCAAGTCTCTCTTCTCCCTCCTTTGATCCAGACAAATAAAACATAAATGCTGATAAATATTGCCTGTTTTATGACACTACCAGTGCATCACTGCTGTTCTGAGTGGCTTCTGTCCATTTAAAGGCGAGCAAGCAGCAAAAGCAGTAAGCAAAGGTGGCAACAAAGGGATGTGAGGGGCGGGCTTTGTTTTTGTAGCAATTTCCATCCTCCTACTTAGTTTTTGTGCTTGCCAGGGTTTGATTAATTAGACCCTAACAACAGCTAGGGGTGATTGCATCTGCCTAAGGGAAGATGAATATAAAAACCTGGCAGTGTGGAGAGCAGAGCTGTCATTACCACCCCAAATTGAAAGCATCTCCAAGCAGCATTAAACCCACTGGCACAAAGCACTTCAGTCCATTGCTAAATGGCTTTTCAGTCCTGTTCAAGGCCTGAGTCTTGCATCGCTCCCAGTGACAATAAGAAGCCTCTGATGGCCCATCAGCCTCAGAGATGGTGACAAAAAGGAGTCACCACTGCCCTCCCTCCATAAGGAAGAGGTTGGGAGAGGTCAGAGCCTAAAGCATGGGCTGCTGTTGATATTGATGGATATCTAGCAGGATAGGAGGAGCTGAAAGGCTCCGTTCTCCTTCCCAGTCAAGGCTGGCTTTAATGCAGGGTGGGCACCCCTTTAGGGCACATCTCCATCAGGGTCTGGGTCACACTGAACCGCTCTCAGTGTGACAAAGGCTGGCAAACTGTGCTCTGAATTAAAACATGTAATGGGAATAAACTTAAAGCACAGCCCACAACATCAGGAAGGGGAAACTACCCCTTGCTGCTGAGGAGGGAGGACAGGTTACTCTACCCAAGCCTCTAACAGAGTTTTTATGTAATGAAGAGGAGCCAGACAGCATCAAAGCTCTGGGAGTTCAGAACCACTGAGCTCCCTTGAGGTACAGCAGGATGGCTTCTGGGGAGAAACTTGGCAAATTGGAGCTGTTCCTTGTGGCTTGGTCCTGTTCCTACCTGATTTTTTAAAACCTAAAGGCAAAGACCCACACAGTTACCAATTCAGGGCTCCTTCTCACGTCTCATCAAGTTTAAGTGCTTTCTTAAACAGAGTTTGTCTTTTTTTAAGTTTTGTTCTTGAACCTGCAGCTCTTGGAGTCACAAGACTAGGGAACAGCCCCTGCTTCTGTTACTGGAGAAGCTAAGTTTCTTGTGTTTGGGACTGAATCCTCTTCAGAGCTAGAGCAAAAGTGGTTTTCAAATAACTGTATTTTGACAAACTTGCCCCTAAGGTAATTTTAGAAGAGAGTTTTCATCTGTGTGGTCAAAGAGCTGAGCTCTCCACCACTTGAAACCATCAGATGCCAACGAGGTGCCTGCCAGGACAACACTGTATGTGAAGCCAGGCTATGGGATTTAATACAGGGTTAACAAATGTGATTCTGCACCCCGCACCAGCACAGAGCTGGGTGAGGAGCAGGCTGGGTGGGAGGATGGTTGCTGGCTGTAAAACACATCAGCAGCACAAAGGGCAGGGAGGATGGGGAGCTATTTAAGCTAATGAGCAACGCTGCCACAAGAGTAAATGGGGGTAAAGTCGGAGAGAGAAGATGCCTCTTAACCATTGGGGTGACAAGGCTCCACACCAGCCTCCCTCCAGGTGTGAGGGGCAAGCCACAGCCTGATGTGGGAGCTTGCCCAGCTCCTGGAGGAAGTCGTGGGAGGCGTTGGTGGGAATTTGGCCCCATTTCCCCACTGCATGGCACGGTGCACATTTCATGCCTAACACAGCGTGGCCTCATTAAGGACACCCAGTCCAGGGTTCTCCCATTTGCTGCTGGCTGAGGAAGGAATGGCATTTACTAATTAAAACCTGTGCCCATGGAGGTAAATGGAAAAGAGAAGCTTTCCCTCCCCAGGTACGTGAAGTGTGGTGCCGAGGGATGGTTGTGGTCACAGATCTCACACTGATTACCCAAAGAGGGGTCCAGGACATGCAAAATTACCAGCTGTGAGACTGGAAACTGATTCTGCCCCTGTATCTGTAGCCAAACACCACCCTGCATTTTGCTGCTCATCAGATCTGAGGAAACAGATCAGCTTTACCATCCTCACCACCCACCACTGGCAAAGGCAGCGCCAGGAACAGCAGGTCCTTGCTTCACAATTAAAACATGAGCTTAGACTTTGTTTGGCACCTTTCTTTAGGCTGTTCCCCCCATTACCATCACTCAGGAGAGGTACATGACAGGTCATCCTGACCCAGTCCTACCGGGGCAGGAACACACTGCAAAGGAAGAGAAGGATCTTGGTGCTTATTAAATATCCATCTCCAGACCTCCGTCTGGTTATTAAGCACTGGCACATTCAATTTAAGAAAGCCCTTCTGGAGACACAAGAACCCACAAGTAACTCAGATTAGTAAGGACAAGCTGGAAAATGAGTGGCAACAAAGGCAGGTTCGTTCCTGTGACGGCAGCACGGGCAGAGGGAAGCACCAACCAATGCCTGGTTTTCTGTTTGCTGTGACTGGAAAAGCGCACCCCAGCCGGCCACTGCCGCTCCTCTTCCCCTCTGAACCACCCCGCACCTCAGAGGCAGCAAGAGGGACGTGGCCACGGGCCTGGTGTCAAGAGAGGCTGTTTGGTACCTGGTTTGAGGAGGGGCTGATGTTCTCCTGGGAGGAGGCTCTGTTCCGCCGTTTCCCGTGGTGGGGTGGGTAGGCCGGGAGCTGGGCTCCCTTCACGTCCTCATCGGAGGTGTCCATATCTGCTGAGTACCGGGCCCGGGGTGGCTCATTCCAGGGCATGCCTTGGAGAGAGAAAGGTACAAGGCATTCACACCCCTTCCTGCACGCTGGCCCCATCCTTAAGAAGAGCAAATAGTGAGGCATTTCCCCAGGTCAGACCGCCTACCCTTTGGCAGGAGGTGCTTCTGCAAGCCGGACCAAGTTTAGGGATGGACGGGGCTGCAGCTCCACACGCGCTGTGCCCACCCAGCACCAAGCACAGCAGGGTCCCACGCAGGGTGCATGAGGAGCACACCCTTGCTGTCACACCCTGAACAGCCAGGGCCCTCACCAAAAACCACTACTGCCTTCCCAAGTTTGTGGGAGCCCAGGTTTGGACGCTGCCCTCTGTGCACTGCCCAGGTGCTGGAAGACGTTAAGGCTCAGGCTAGAGAGGTAGCAGCCTAGGATGGAGCACTTAAAAAAGAGTGGAAAGTCTCCTGTGTAAAGGAGAATTTCAAATGAGACGAAAACAATGCTCTGGTTGTTTTTGAGAGAAAACAGAAAATGTCTCCGACAACTAGAATCCCCCCACAGCAGCTGGGGGATCTTGCTGCTGTGATGTCCCAGCAGGACTTGGAATGGGAATTTAAACAGCCATGTTAAGTTCTACCCAGCATTCCCAAATGTCCTGAAAATGCAGCCAGGCCACTGGAGACACAGAAGGACATATTCTACATTTGCATATGCACAAGCCAATATCCAACCCTCTTGGCTCTGCTATCACTGCAGGGATAACAGAGGTTGTAAAAGGCAAATTCTGCCTCTTGGAGGGTATTCATAGACTCACAAATCCACAGATCCTTTAGCCTACCCATGCGCCCTGCCCAGCTACAAGGATGCCACTGAGCAACCTCCAGTTCTTGCCTCCAGTTCTAGTCCAAATCACCTAAAAACTCAAAGCTTTCTGCAGCCACAACATCCTTTACTAAGGAGGTGAACTCCGCTGCCTGCAGCAGGAAACACATTCCATTGTTTCTAGCAGTGTCCATTTGACTGTATCTAGTTTCCACCCTGGAAATCACCAGTAGGTATGAAAGGGATGGACGCCTTAGGAACAACCCTTTTGGCTTTGTTGGGAACAAGAACAAGCCCTTTTACAACCAAATAACATCAGCAAGAGTCTTTCCTAAGAAAAATCCCTTCTGCAGATGGATAAATTGTGTTGGCCCTCAAGCCTCTTAGTGGCTTTGAGGTCATTCACAAAAAATAACCCCAAAGATGTTTTCACTTTGATCCAACACTTGCAGCCACTTGTCCCAAGAGGATACAAGAGGAACCTGGACAAGGACACCTACCAGGCTTTGGGTCTCTTTCCAGGCTCCTCCTCCGAGCGTTGACGGTGAGCCGAACCTCTGTGCTGAAGTGCTGCTCCGGAGCGCTCACCCCTGGCTCCTGCAGGACGTGGTGGAACACCAGGTCTGCATCCGTGATCCTGGACTCCTGGGAGCCATCTTCAGCTGAGTTGGGGAAGTCTGGGAAGGACTGAGAGTTGAGGATGCTGCTGAGCAGCTGCCCATGGGGATTCCACCCGTGGGATCCCAGCTCAGGGCCCCCCAAAGTAAGAACAATGTGGAGCTGTGGCTGCGCCCGGACCCCTGGAAGTGTCCAAAGCCAGGTTGGGCAGGGCTTGGAGCAGCCTGGGATAGTGGAAGGAGTTGGAATGAGATGATTTTTACAGTCCCTCCAACCCAACTTGTTCTATGATTTTATCACTCCTTGTCTCTCCTGACTTTCACTAACAGCTCCTCTCTTCATTCTTCAATATATGCATGGATTGACCTTTTATAATGCCAATTATATTTATATAATATACAAAAATTCCTAATAATCCCTCTTAAAGGCTTTGCCTGCTTGCTGAACCTTGAGCAATTCTTCCCATCACTGCCAGGGGGCACTGGTATTTTTTACAAGCACAGGGTTTCTTCAGCCAGGCTGCAAAACCCTCTGATCTTTAAAAACACCATCCCCTTCTACTTATTCAAACAGCCACCACCTCAAATAATCTGTTATCCGTAAATCCAATTTGACAGAGGCCAGCCCTCACATTGAATTCTGCTGCAAAAAGAGGGGGAAAAGACAAACAAAAAGAGGGATCTAATTATTTCCCCCAAACTCTAAATTTTGTGCGGAATTGTGCAGATTTACTTTTTAAGTTGTTGTTACAGATCTCAGCACATCCTGTTTCTGCCCAAGAACAGAGTTTAATCAGAGCATTATTAAAAACTACGAGCTGTTTAATATTTTAAAGTGCAATTTCACCAGGAAAGGCAAACAAGAGTGGCACAAAAAGCTTGACCTGAAGCCTCTCAGGCTGGAAGACCTTTTGCCACACCCAGGGTTGTCCCATCTGTGTTCCTCCCCAGAGCTGGAAGGTGAGGTTGGTCGGCCCCTGGCCCTTGGTGGGCTCACAGGGCACAATTCCCTGCACTGTCTGGATCTGTCTGAGTCTTGCTCGTGGCCAGGAGCTCTGGAAACTAAGGCACATCTAGTCTGCTATTTAGAAGTAACCAGCATTCCTGCAGTTTTTGTCCTCCCAAAGTTCATCCCTCTGACTGGCTTTCACTCACGCTGGCCCTGTGGGATTCATCTCAACCTCACAAAGGTCGTGTGCCTCATGGAGCTGCTGGCCAGCTGCACCCCAGTGCCACCACACAGCAAGCCAAGCCCCAGACTGGATGGGAACATGGGGGAAGAACCTGATTTCACTGAATCCCTTGAGCACCGAATCCGCTGGAAACCAGGGTGTGTCCCATAGCCTTGGGACAACACAAGACAACGATTGTTTGCTGAGAGCAAGGAAATCTGCAGGGACACGACAGAGAACCTCTTGCTGTCTCATCTTAGCACTCATCCCCACTTGGATCAGATGTCCTGCTCCTGACTTGGCCTGAGGCGAAGGATTTCAATTGGAAGAAGAAATCACAAGCAGCGATGGGGATCGGGGACTGCCACCAGTGCCTCCCAACACCAGCTGAGGGAGGCTCTGAGGCTGAAGGAACAGTGGTAGCAAGCAAGGAGAAGGAGGAAGAAAGGAAAGGAAACCCCCAGGAGTCTCCCAGTACCTGGAAAGCATCCGGGCTGCTGGCTGCTGGGGACAGCTGTGCAGACTGGCGGCGAGACTGAGCAGAGTAATCCGAGTCCAGCTCAAAATCAAAGGGGTGCACAGACAGCAGCCGCTTTGTCTTGCACATCTTTAGCACAGAAAGTGCAAGAAAGGAAAATTCACTGTAAGACACAGTTGACATTGAGGAAAGGGGGAGGGAGGATCTTTGTCTCCTTAGTTTGCCTGAGTTTGCTCTGCTTTTTGCAGGGAGAATTTGGGCCTGACGCTGTCCTGCTTGAAGGGAGCCAGGTACCCTGTGTGCTTGTGCTGAAGGCAAGGAAAAGTGGCTTCCTGATTTCCACAGCCTCTGGCTCAGGACTACTGCCATAAGTGGAGTGAGAATCTCTCTCCTGGTTTATAAAGGCACTCTGGGAATGCTGAGCCAGGTTACAGCTCAGAGAGAGGTCCAGGTGATGCTTTTTGAGCCCTGAAGCATCTCCCCATCCTCAGAGGAAGGATGTTGCAGGCAGATCTCTCTGAGTATTTGGGAGGTCATCAATAAAAAACCCAAAGCAGGTGGGTTCTCATTATACAGGTAGAAGCTGGGACTTTTATATTAATTGGTGACGTCCAGAGTATTAGGAGTGGGTCTTTTTTCCAGAGCACGAGTGTTTATGATGTTACTGATGTGGCTGGTTTTACACAAACTGGGAGAGGAGCTTATCTCAGAGAAGAAAAGGTCCAGATTTGAAAGCGACACCACCACTGCCACCACCACCATCACCCAAGGCAGGCCAGGGACACGGAGTGAGGCAGTGGCAGCTCCAGAACCAGACACTTACTCTGCTGTAGCGCTCTGCTTCAGCTCCACGAAGGACATTGTCTTCCTCGTCGCTGTCATCCCCAGCCTCACAGCTGGTGAGCAGCTGGCACTCTCCTGGAGGGGACACAGGCAGCAGGTAAGTCCCCACCCTGGTGGTCACACCAGTGTACCTGCAGGCAAGGCCATGCTTCTTACACGGGGTGAAAAGACCCAGACTAGAAGTGCCTCCCCGAATTTTTTTTTTCTGCAGACACCCATTTTTAGTACTTGGTCTTGCAGAGGTTTGGCTGGCCCCTCATTGCTTCCCCTGCCAGATGTGCACCATCACAGATGTGGAAGTGAAGGGGCACCTGCACCACAGAGAGCACCCCGAGGTCCACCTGGGTGACTCCAGTGCTTGAAGGCTTAGGAGCTGTTCCTGATTCCCATCAGCCAGCTCTTCTATTTATCCATGACCCTTTGCTTTGAGATAACAAGTGCTTGCAAACTTCAAGTTTGGCACTAAAAGTCCTGTTGTATCCAAATCTACCCTTGGAGGCCCCAGATGTACCACAATGCAGGAGTTGAGCACTACAGTCCATCTCCACTGCAGTGTAGGAATGTTTTCCCTGTTCTGACCACTCCAAATCTCTCCAGAAGTGCTCACAGCTGGAGGGGTGTGAAGACAAAAAGACTTTGGAAACCTTGCTTGAACTGCAAGCCCCCTGCTGCAACCCCCTTTTTTACTTACTGTTAATGTCTGGCAGGCTATAAACTCTGTCATGAAGACCTAAACAAAGAGAAAAATGGTGGGAAAAATGAGCAATCACATTATCTTCCTGTTCCTCGAGCAGAGAGCAAGCCTCAGAGCCATGGCTAACTCAAATTCTCGTTCTCTAGCCATCACAAGAAACATTGGTCAAAAAGGCTCTTTAGAGAGAACAAAACAGACGCTAGGAGATGGGACATGACTTTTAAAAGTAATTTTTTAAAAGTCAAAGAGCAGCTTGCCACTGCTTCCCCAGGCTGATGCAACACGCCTAGGAGCTGCAGGGGAAGGCACAGCCAGCTGCAGATGGCCAGAGATACATCCCAGGAGGAGATTCTTGCTTGCTTGAGGGTCAAGCCAATTCACTGGTGTTAATGAAGTAATAAACAATAAAATCGTTTCCCTTTGGAAAAGGCATCAGAATCTCAATTTAAAGCAGCCCAAGGCGTGGTTGCCATCATGCTTGGTTGGGTTTTTGTGTGCTCTGCTGCATTTTCAGTCCAAACGATGCATGGATTGTCTCTCAACCCATTAATATTTTTTTTCTGCTATTTCTGCCATGAGTGGCCTGGCTAAAAGAGTGATTGGAGCAGTTGAATCAGGTCATGTCAATGGTATGTGTGCAAACTTTTCTGTGGCTCCTCAAGATGGGAATAAACTCCACACTGGCTTCCAAAGGAAATAGGCCAATGAGTAGGAGCTCTACGAATGACAGCTAGGAGCTGGTTAGTAAATAACATTGTATTAACATCATTTATGCACTCTTGGACCAAAATCAGAAATATGGAAGGTCCATGAAGCTCTGAAGAAAACAGTTACAGTGACAGGTAGCTCACTTATTTTGGCACATTTTTGACAGTGCCAGGGGATAATCAGGTTGGTTGTAAAAATCATCAGGTCTTGGGGGAAAAATATGAGGGTTGGCTTTATCCTGCAGATTAAACTAGGGTTAATTCCACAAGCTCTGTAATGAAAAGACCAAAAATAAAGGAAAAAAAAAGTTGCAAATTTACATACTTACAAACTGCAGGATGTGGGATTTTAAAATTAAACATGAGGTATTAGGGAATTTTTTCATTGAAAGGGTGTTCAAGGAAGTGGTGGAACCAAAATCCTTGGAAATATTCAAAAAAACCCCATGGATCTGGCACCTGGGGACATGGTTTAGTGGTGGCCTTGGTACTACTGGGTTGGACTGGATGATCTAGAGGTGTTTTCCAACTGTAATGATCTTACATTCTCCAGTCTGTGGTAAAACCTTAAGACTTAGCAGTAGAAAAGCCATCGAGAACATCTGCTCTGTGTCTGGATGAAGAACCCTGAACCTCTGCTTCCTCCCCGAGATGTTTTGAGCAGTCTTGGTACCCCACGAGACTCAGAGCGGCACCAACGCTGCCGCTCCTCCCTTGGTGCACCCTGAGGTGGTGCAGCATAGATTCCCCACGTGCAGCAGGGGCCATTCCTCACCCAGAAACGCAGAGTTGAGCCCCTGGCCTGGCTGCAGCCTGCCATAGAGGGACTGCAGCACTTTGGCACTCCCAAACCTCTTGAAGCGGGACCTCACGTGCTCGTAGTACCACTCCAGGGAGCCGATCTTCACGATCCTGCCCAAAGAGAGGAGGCACAGCCAGCTGAGCCACTCCAGCCACACTCACGGTGAGCAGACCCTCACCCAAAAGACCGTGTCCCAACAAAAACACAGCATGCTTTCATCTAAAAGGATGAAAGTCTTGTTGAGCCTCACCCCCGAGGCTCGCCTTGTCCCTCAGCCTCCCTCAGGGCAGACCAGGGAGGAGCCGATGCTCCCAGGGGCTGATATGGGGACTGGAATTCTTTAACACATATTCTGGTGACACGGACAATGGGATTGAGTGTTCCCTCGGTTCACTGACATACCAAGCTCTGTGGTGCTGTCACATGCTGGAGGGAAGGAATGACACCCAGAGGGACCTTGACAGCCTTGAGAGGTGGGGCTGTGAGAAACTCATGTGGTTCAACAAGGCCAAGTGCAACTGCCCCTGGGTTGGAGAATGGACACAATCCCAAGCAAATACACAGGCTGGGTGGAGAATGGATTTGGAGCAGTACTGGGGAGGAGGACTTGGGGGTGCTGGAGGGTGAGAATGTTGACAAGAGCCAGAAATGTGCACTGGCACCCAGAAACACCCTTGTGTGCTGGGCTGATCCCCCAGCCTGGGCAGCAGGGGAATGAGGGATTCTGCCCCTCTGCCCCACTCAGGTGAGACCCCACCTGCAGAGCTGCCTCCAGCTCTTGGGCCCCCCAAAAAAAGACGTGGAGCTGCTGGAATGAGACCAGAGGAGGCCACAAAGGTGCTCTGAGGACTGGAGCCCCTCTGCTCTGGAGCCAGGCTGGGAGAGCTGGAGGTGTTCATCTGGAGAAGAGAAAGCTCTGGAGAGACCCTAGAGCCTCTTCCTGTGCCTAAAGGGGCTCCAGGAGAGCTTTAGAGGGACTTGAGACAAGGGCTTGGAGTGACAGGACCAGGGGGATTGGCGTCCACTGCCAGGGAGCAGGATTAGATGGGATATAGGGAAGGAATTCTTCCCTGGGAGGATGGTGATGCCCTGGCACAGGTTTCCCAGACCAGCTGTGGCTGCCCCATGCCTGGAAGTGTTCGAGGCCAGGTTGGACAGGGCTTGGAGCAACCTGAGATGGTGGAAGGGCAGAGGGGTGGAACGAGATGGGCTTTAAGATGCCTTCCAGCCCAGCCCATCCCGTGATTCCCTGAGGAGCGGTACCTGGAGAGGCGGCAGGGATCGCAGACCCAGCCCTGCTCCTTCTTGTTGTAGCGGCTGCAGTTCTTGCAGGTGTAGAAGTGGCAGTCCAGGCACTGCCGTTTGCTGTTCAGCAGGAATTTGAAGGGCTGCAGGCAGTGCACACAGTGGGTTTCGTTGAGGTGGGACTGATTCGTCAGGAACTCTCTCTTGCTGCTCTCCTGGTCGATCTTGCATTTGAGCTCCCTGTGGAAAACACCCCCAAAAGCAGGAAGTTGAGTTTGTGATCATCTCACTGCAAACTCTCACATGGCAAGGCCCATCACGCCACAATCATTTCAGGAACGATTTTCCAGGGAACGATGCAAGTCTGCAGCTTGTGGAAACAGCTGTAGGGCAAATCTAATAAATAACATATCACGAGTTAAATAAGCTAACAACAAAGTGGGCTCCAGATTCAGGACGGGTAACTAATTAATATCAGATTTAATTTAATACTAGAGTCACAGAATATTCTGAGTTGGACAGGAACCACAAGGATCATTTAAAAAATGTGATTGTGCCAAAACTTGTCCTGTTTGTTTCACAGGGTGTTGATCATTAATTGCCAGGTACCTCGGGAGAGTGGCTCTTCTCAAACCCTGTGGCTGTATCCCAACCTGACACAATCTTCAAGCTTGGAGTCCTGCAGGGAATTATAATCTTTCTGGAATTCTTAGTTTAAAAAAGGAAGAAAAAAAAAAAAAAGAGAGAAGAAAAGAAATCTGGGATTAAAAAGGATTAAAAGGGGTTTTAATATAGTCCTCCAGTGCTAAAAATTCAGTAGAGTTTTATTAAATTATGTGCAACAAGGTTCTGACTGTTCAGAGGATGCAGCAGGAGGAGATGCTTGTGACAATCCCGTGAAAGGGAAGTGCTTTCCAAGAGCACCTTCACCTGGCAGTTCATTCCTGCAGGATTCCTTCACTATCCAGACCTGGCTGCCAGAGCAGGTCCCCATGGGAAACAGTGTCTGCATGAGGCTGAGGCCCCAGCAGCAGCTGGGGACAGCTGAGATGCCTGCCAAGCTGGTGGGGGCCCCCTGCACTGCCCAAAACCTCTCTGTTGGCTGCCTGTGCCACGCACCTCCTCAGGTATGTTTGCCTTTAGGGCCACGGCCGAGAGGAAAATGTTTGACTTGTAGGGAAGGTCCTAGAAAGTTGTTTTCTCTCTAGACAGGGTTAGGAAGCTGTGTTTTCCAGAACAGAAGTCAGCTTGGGTTAAAACCCTCAAGCAACGAGGTCTGGAGGCCATTTCAGGATCACAGAGTGGACCACGAGGCACTGGTGACGGTCCCGCTGCCGGACTGACGCCGGGGCGACCACAGCAGGAGCCTGGCTGGCCCTGGGAGCAGTGGTGTGACTGGCAGTGGGAAGGGCAGGCATGTCAAGCAAGCTAATCTCTGTTTAACCTAATCAGTTTGCACATTAGGGCTCAGCTCTCGTTTTTTTTTTCCCGAGGAAGAGTTTTCTGGCCAGCTGGCTGCCAGCGCATTTTTTGGTGTCACTCCTCTGTTTGCGGTCACGCAGGAGTTACACCAACTTGCAAATATACATCTGGGAGATGTAAAAACCAGCATAATGACAGAAAACTGGGCTCCTGGTTTGTATAATCAGCCGTTCACCATCCTAGCAGTGATTTGGACAAACTGGTGCAAATGTCCCAGCAGTAAATTTAAGTGACTTCTGAAAAGAAATCCTCGTATAGAAAACCTTTGGGTTGGACTCAGTACTCCTTTTCCACTCCCATGCTAAGGCTGTTGCCAGAAGGATCCAATCCTTTTCACTGGAACTGCTTTTTCTGGTTCCCAGGGACCGGTTGGATCCCTTCACCTCTCCTCCCTCACCCACCAGACCTGCCAAAGGAAGGACGAGTCTCAGCCAAACCAGTTTAAAACCCGCAGGAACCGCACGCCTCTTGTCTCCTCTTGCTGGCAGGAGCACCAGCCAGCCCCTTCCTTCCCTGCTCTGCTCACGGCAGAATAAATAAACCTCTGGTGTTGGGATGCCAGCTGCAGCAGGGTTGGACCTGCGGAGCTCCAGGAGAGATGCAGGGGGCCATCCCCCAAAAATGGGGTGGTGGGCATGGGTGTTTCAGGAAAGAATCCGGGAGACACCCCTCGAAATGGCCATTATTTAATTTTTTGGGCAAAGCATTGCCCTCACATGCCTGTGCAGTTTGTCGCCAACTGAAGCCTTTGTCCCTTGTTGGTGAATAGTTTCTGCCAAAAACAAAATACAGAGAAGCAGCAAGAAGGGAAGAAAAAGACCAAGCTGGGGAGGGGGTGGACGGGACATTTCTTCAAGGCTGGCAGGTTGAGACAAGCCTGGTGAATAGAAAAGTAAATGAATAGAAGAGTAAATGAGGCTGGTCAGAGCACAGAGTGAATGGCTGCAGGGTGTCCCATAATGTCACATCATGTCCCAGCTTGTCGCAGGCAGAAAATTCTCATGTAGCTCCATGTCCATCACCCAGGAATGTGGCATACTTTCCCATACTGGTGGTCTGGTCTGCTGCAGAAATTATTCAGAGAGCACAGAAATTTCTGTAGTTCAGAATGCCTAATGCCAGCCCTTTGCAGGGCACGATTAAAGAAGAAAATAAAACTAAGAAAGCAGGGGAAATGATCCTTAGGAGGAGAGACAGCAGCTGGGCAGGAGCATCCGGAGACGTTCCCCCATCCTGCATCTCCCAGAGCATGGCACTCAATTTGGAAGCTTCCTGGGCATCAGAGAGGACCCAGATAAGCCAGTCTGGCGCCAAGGTCGAGTAGGGAAGGAATTCACCTCGCCCAATTCTTTGCTGCAGGGCACAGCAATGTAGGTCTCCACCTCCTCCCTCCAGGCTGAGCTCAGATGCATCACAAGGGAGACATTCAACCCTTTGCAGGGTGATAATTTTTTTTAAATACCCCTGTCTGATCTCCTTCCTGCTCTTCGGAGCTACCAGCAGAGGAAGGCAGTAGAAGATGATACTGAATTATCTCTGCCTCCCACGCAGGCTGGCTTTTCTTAGGCAAAAACAGTAATCAGGGAGAGGAAAAATATAGGACTCAAGAGTTTCTTGCAGCCAATGGTGTAAATGGAGAGCCTCCCATGATGGTAAGGTTTTGGGGCATGCAGATATCCCAAACCTAGGTTAGCTATCACTCCTCACCCTTCCTTTTGCATCTGATAGAGGAACTAATGAGCTCCTGGTCTCCAGGCATTGTCGTGGTATCAGCACCAGCCCCGGCTCACAAAATTCAGAGCTAGGAGGGTCTGAGGGCTCAGTGGGAGTGCAGCACTGCCCAAACCCAGTCTGAGAGTATGTATCATCCCTCCGGGATAATGAGAACTTGGCCAGACCCTGAAAAAGGTCACTGCAGCTTCTTGAAATACGTTAAAGCATTATTAAGTTCAGCATCTGAGGTAGATCATAAACAAAACCTGAACCCCTGTGGTTTCCCATGCTCAAAATTTAATCTGATCTGACAGAACATTTTTTAAACAGCACTTTTGTCCAACGCCCTTTTTATAAGGACTTAGAAGTTCATAGAAGTTGCTGCTCCAGTGGTTTTCAATCTTTTCCCAATCTGTTGGCCCCTAAAACCTTTCCAGGACAGCGCAGCCCCCTGTATTGCGTATTTAAGGCCACTAAAGTAGGTTTACTAGCAGTAGTAGGTTTATTACTCCTCTCAGATATTTTTTCGGGATTCTTCAGGGATCTCAGGAGTCCCAGGACCCACTGAACAGCTCCTGCCCTAAACACACGAGAAGTATGTTTACACGAAGCAACACCAAGGGAGCCAAATCCCATCTTCTGCTCCCAGGTGAAGTCTCCCCCTGAGAGCCCGACCAGCCTCAAGCCTCACAGAGGCATTTCCTGCTATTTGTCCCCATGAAGTGCGGCGGTGTCACCGATCCGCATCGCTGCCGACGGCACGGAGTCGGTTTGCACCTTTGCTGCCCGAATGCGTCACCTTGCCGCAGATAAGGTAATCTATTAACCGTGTTTGCACTTCCACAGCCCGGTCTCCGGCCGTCCCTCCCCGCCCACAGCCGCAGCAGGTTGTTTTATCCCTGCAGCCCACGGGGACCTGAGGTTCTGGCTCGCTTGCCCCCAGCTCAGCAACCGGAGAGCAGATACTCACTCCAGCCGTTCCTCCTCTTTTTTCCGCAGGTCAAAGTCCCGTTGAACGACTTCCCAAACATGCTTGGCTTCTTCATCGGTGAGCTTGGAGAGGTCCAGCTTCCTGCCCATCTCGTCGTGGCGGGAGCTGAAGCCGATCCCGTTAGTCGCTACCCCGAGCGCTCGCCGTCCCGTACCCCGGGCTGCTGCTGACGGAGGGGGGAGAGCTCAGCCCCTCCTCCGCGGCTGCCCATATAACCGGGCAGGGCAGAGCTGCGGGACGGCCAGCCGGCTCCTGGCAGCACCGCAGCCGCTCTGCCGGGCGAGCCTGCCCGCGTAGCCGGCCGCCGAGCAGGGCTGGCACGGTGCCTATCGGCTGCGGGGACTCCTCGCCAGCCGGGAGGGCGGCCCTGCCTTCCCCCGGGGTCCTGCCCGCAGCTGCAGCCGCTCCAGACCTCGCCCGCCTGGCTGGGGCTACGGGAGATGTTTACTCTCCGCCTGCTTGATGCAGGGTGTGCGAATGAAAGGGAGCCTTCGAACGCCTCCCCGGGGAAGGCAGGCCACGGGCTTTGGGAGGGAGCTGAGCATCCCCGGGAGGAGCTGTGCCTGCACGCCCGGGAGGACCGGCTCCATCGCGGGGGCTCCTGCCCCACCAGGGCGCTCTGCTCGCCAGCCCGCTCTTCCGCGTCTGATCTCATTACACAAATTTTGCCCCCGCCAGCGGTTCGTAAGGAAAGCTTAAGCGCATCTGGCTTCCCCCCACACACACCAGAGGCGGTCGTCCTCAGCAATTTGGACAGCTGAGCTTTGCTTGTGGCGAACAGCTTAATTAGGACTTAATTAGGACGCGACACTTCCCTCGTTTGCCGTGAGCAAGAAAAGACGGTTTGGCAGGATTTTAAGAAAAGTGCTGAATACACCACACAGCCAAAGATACATAAATTGCAATATACATCCGACTACCGAGGCTGTTCTCTTGCTCAGTAAAACACTCCCTCTGTGTCTAGGGATATTAGATAAAGTAAACCCATTTCTCACCTTCAAATATTGATGGTACTCCTTTTTTATTTTTTTCCTCCCGGATAGGAATGTGAACAGGGAGCAAGACAGCAAAACCGAAGAGGAAAACTCTTCTGCCTGGTGGGATTAAAATCCCTGCTGCCCACCCAGGGGTACATGGAATTATCCACCCTAGTAACTCACTTGAAACAAAGATTAGATTAAACTCTATGAACAGAGCCAAAAAAGCATTTTGAATCCAAATTAGGATGGATTTTGTGCAGGAAAGGTGATGACTACATATGCAGTGTTTGAACCGTGATATCGGGAATGCGTGATCTTCTCTGGAAGCCAGAAATTGATTTCCAGCTCCCCGTCCAGCAGAGGTCCCGACAAAAGCAATCAGTTTATTGGCAGGAGGCAGACATCAGTCGGGCAGGTGCTTATGTAAGCGTGTTTGAGAGCCCTTGCGCCCCACTGCATCCGAACAGGGAGCGGTCAATAGCTACTAATTACCATCACAACGAGAGCCTGTTCCGGGGCCTCCCGGTACAACCACGCCAGGAGATCCGACCGGCCCAGATCCCGATACACTCCAAAAGGATGAAGAGGCTGCGTTAAATCAGGAAGATGTGGCCTGCTATGCAGTGAAAATGTGAAAAATGGAAGTGTTCAGCAGTGCCAATGCCCCCTAAAAAGGGCTGGCCTAGCCAGAAAACCACCTCAAGGGTGCAGGAATAAATTCAAAGTATTCTGTTGGCAAAGTATTGCCTGGGAACCGAGTGTCTTTAGGAAAACTCTCCTCTCTCAGCTCACTGGTGTGTAAAACAGCAAAGATAGAATTCTTTTCTCCTTTTCCACTTTCAGAGCAGTTTATTGGATTTTGTAGCAGTTCAGACCCAGCAATCACCAGCTTCCAGCAATCCTCTGCCTTAAGGAAGACAATTAAGCCTGCCTGCACACAGCTCCCTCCCCCATCACACACGTGAATAAATTTATTTTATANCTTGGGGACATAGTTTAGTGGTGGAACTGGCAGCGTTAGGTTAATGGTTGGAGTCAGTCCTAGAAGTCTTTTCCACCCTTTATGATTCCAGGCTGTAGGGCCAGATGTGTTATATGTCTGCCTAAATCCACCAGCCCCTGCAGTGACCACACATGTGCGGGGTGAAAATCAGGAGCAGGGATGTAAAGGAAAAGTTATGTGATTCCCATTAGCTGGGGGCTCAAATGGACCTTGATTCCAGTTGAATTGGGGATCTGGTGGCTAAATGGGAGAGGGAAGTGTCACAAGCTAAGCGTCTCCTGGGAAACCAGGCATAGCTGGATCCCAGGCACCATTTCTGATTTTCATTACTGCCACATGAGGAAAAGAATGGATTTCTGGGGTATCTTTAAGAGAAACACACTTCTAGCTGCAGGGCCACTCTTAAAAATAACAGTCACATGAGCTGTTATCTTTGCAGTTCTTGGTAATCATTTGTAAGACAACTGTGAATTGATATAAGGGACATGTGGCCTGGCCCTTCTCCAGCCATTCATTTCCTAATGTTTTAACTGATAACTGGAAGTAAATCCATAATCAGAGTTCAACAAAACTGATGAGTGAAGATAATATCCAGTTGCTTCTAAAGACACCAAACACCACCTCAGTGAAGCCACACAACAATCCCACATCTTCATTTTCTTCCTACTAAAGGTGTCCCTGTTTGGTCAAACCAAGGGGCAAAACTCCAATAATTTCTCCAGTACCCAATTTTCCAAACATCTGCCTTGAGTGCTGCAGGGGGAAGAGGTACCTACACAAGGTGCTGAAATGATGTTTGGGAAGGTGGGTTGATTTACAATGGCCTCAGCTCCAACTTTGCTTCTCACTCCATCAATACTGATGGGTGTTTTGTTTTTTTTTTGATGGGTGTTTTCACCCCTCAGCACAGGGTCATCCCAAACACCTGGCCAAGTTGGAGGAGTTCCCAAAAGCCAGATGGAATCATCCACCAGCAGCTCCAGCAGCCCATTTCAAAGCCACAGGCAGAGAGGTCACAGGACCCTTATTCCCAGGAGCATAACAAAAACTAAGGAGCTCCAACAAAAACTAAAGAGCTCCAACAAGCACGTTGCTGCTGACCCCAGGAATTTCCTGGGTGCCTCTGCCCCCATCTCCTGCAATCATCTCTGAGTCATGAGATCTCACTGGGATGGCATTCCTTCTCCCCCTTTACAAAGACACCTTATCACCACCATCACGCTGGAGAAGAGCAAGCAGGACAGGGAAAGAGCAGTACAATGCCACTGCTATTTCTGTATGTGACTCACGCGGGACTGCCATGGGTTTCATCTATTAATACAGCAATTAAATTATGTTATGGCATGACCACATCTCATTTGGAAGGATCCCAACAGCCTCACTTAGAGAAAATAACCACTCAACTTTAATTATCACGGATAACGACTCTCTGACATCTGTAGTAATTAGGAAACTATCACTGAGAACATGAAAACAAAATTTGTGGAGTATCATTTATGGGGTGGAAGCCCTAAGGACGTTTCTCCTGACCAGTGTGAACATTAGGGAGCCCTCTCAGCTCCCACAGCCCTCACAGGCACCACAGCCATCACAGACCTCATGGATCCCATAGCCTTCACAGTTTCGCAAAATCCCCAGAGGCCTCACAGCGCTGACAGCCCCCCAAAGCCCCCATACCCTACACAGACCTCAGAGCCCTCAAAGCCCACATACCCCAAACAGATCTCAAAGCCCCAACAGCCCTCACACCCCTAGCAAACCCCATAACCCTTAACAAACCCCATAGCTGTCACATCCCCTCATAGAACTGACAGCCCTTACAGACCCTATAGCCTACATGGACCCTACAGCCCTTACAGCTCCCCCATATGATGGGAAAAGGGGGCAATATCGCTCAATTTTAATCCTAAAAAGGTGAGGGACAACAGGGATTCCCTCTCAACTGAAACCTTAAGGTGATGAAAATGGGGGTGGTGGGTGGTGTTGCCCTCAATTCAAACCCATCACATGGCATAAAAATGATCTTTCCTTTCCATTTAAACTGGAAAATGGGGATTCCTGGTCAATTTATTGATACCCCTAAAAACACATAAATGGCAGGTTTTCCTTCAATTGATAACCTTTAATTCACAGGTGAAGGGGTCTTTCTCCCAGTACAAACACAAACAATAAAGGAAAAGGAGGTTTCTCCCTCAGTTTAAACCCCTTTTCCCCTGAATTCCCTGCCTTTGTTCTGGGGTCACCAGGATGCACTGGGGAGAAACTGGGGGCACTGGGATGCACTGGTGAGGGATGGGGAAGATGAAATAGAAAGGAGAGAGGAAAAAGATCTTCCCAGGGCCCCCAGAATGCTGCCCCACTCGTCACCTTCACCAGCCGCACTTGGGGCTGCCCCACCTCTCACCACAAGGGGTGATGGTTTTAAACTGAAGGATAGAGGTCAATATTGATATAAACACTGGGAAAAGTTTTTTACAGTAAGGGTGAGGAGGCCCTGGCACAGGTTTCCCAGAGAAGCTGTGGCTGCCCCATCCCTGGAAGTGTCCAAGGCCAGGTTGCTTGGAGCAACCTGGGATAGTGGAGGCTCGTAGCAGAGGAGTGGAATGAGATGAGATTTGAAGTCCCTTCCAACGCAGTATATTGTATTAAAACCCCCATAGACTGCCTGTTGGAGAGGTCTGTGGGGGGAAGAACTGACTTTAAATCTCTCTCTTTGGGATCTCTCACCCGAGCCTGGGCGTGCTCTG
>WAAG01012779.1:50961-114355 GCA_013390105.1 Tichodroma muraria | reverse complement strand
TTTCTTCTTTTTTTTTTTTTTAGCAAATACTCCCTTTCCTCTTATTAACGACTCTATTTTGGTCTCAGTCTTTGGATGGTGAAAACAACTAGATTTTTAGCCAACAGCGTGCTTAGAAGGACAGAAATGAATGTGTGATTCATATTAAATTCTAGCACCCAGGGAACTTGCCTGGGTAGGATATGGAAGCACCGTAACTCTTGCTTTGCTGAACACTGGTTTTCAAAATCAAAGCTCCAGTGGCTTGCAAAAGCAGGGAGATTTTTTTTTCCAGCCTTTCAGGCTTCTTTTTTTTTTTTTTTTTAAATATTCTGGTCTGCCTTTGTAGGAATGAAATTTTCCGGGGGCAACCCTCAACCCCACGAGCCTCACTTTCCCAGTAGCACTTGGTGGCAACGTTTCCACTTCAAAAGAGCTGAGACAAATCTTAATGTCTCCACCTGGAGCCATGAATAAATCCCGTCCTATTCAGCTCATCCTGAGTCTCTAGAACTAGCTTTGCTTCTCCCGGGGGCTGTGGAACCAGGCGGAATACAGCGTTCTGTGATGAAGAGGTGGCCAGGCATGGGACACTTATGTCCCTTGAAAAGGTGACCAAGCTTTTTTCACATGGAAAAATCATGGCATTCAGCTTCAAAATCACTCCGGGAGTGGTTTTTGGCTAATATTTTCCCCAGCTCAGGGAAATTTAAGGGGGAATTCACGCAGGCGGGAGAGGAGCATGCCTCACCTCCAGAGGGCAATCTGCAGCTCCCTGGCTCCACATCAGGATTTTGGGAGCTGGGTCTCCCAGCTGCTCACTCCACAGCCATGGCTGCAATCATATCCCACTGCTGGGGATGCAAGTAGCTGATTTTGGTGCCTGGTGTCCACTTCCAAGCCACTGGCAGGGCTTACAACTGCTGCCCCCACGGTGTGGGTGCAGCAGAGAACAGCCAAGCCAAGGGAGTTTGATGCTGAGCAGTTTGGCTGGGAAGCAGGGTGATGATGGACAAGGGAAAATCCCCACAAAGCAAATGCAGGTGAAGGCAGAAGCCTCTGTTTTAACTCTGACATCCCCATGAGACAGACTTCTGGAGGGGCCTAGAGGATGCTCACAGCATCCTGCACCAGTTATGGGATGATGCTTTGCTGTCCCTGTCCCCCTTTCAGAAAAGCTGTTGGGACCCAGCTGCAAATCCAATTCTTTTTCCCATGAGAAAAGCATGATCCACCCCACATGCATGAGGGAATTTAAGGGCTGCAATTGCTTCTCAGGTTTTTAGTCAACATATTTTTTGTGGATGCTGCATGGCTGGGCAGGAAAACTGGACCAGATAGCCTGTGGTCTGGGGCAGTGAGGCATCCCAAAGGTCCCTGGACGTGCCATCTGGGAAAGCTGCACAAGACCAAGCCTAAATCCAGGCCATTTATCCCCAGAAAATGTGCCAGTCATGGCTCTGCCATGCTCTGCTCCTTCCCAGAGGCTGCTCAGCTTTCCAGCAGGAATGTGTCACGGAAATGGGGAGATTATGGGAACAAATGTCATAAATACAATCACAAAATGGTTTGGGTTAGAAGGGACATTAAAAACAATTTTGTTCCAGCCCCTTTCAACACTTCCAGGGATGGGGTAGCCACAACTTCTCTGGGCACCCTGTGCCAGGGCCTCCCCACCCTCTCAGAGAAGAATTTCTTCCCATTATCCCATCTATTTTATTTTGACTACACTCTAGTGAAAAAAAGCACCCCAACACACTCAAGCAAACAACTGCTTAGAAAGTGAATTTGAAATATCCACTCAAAGGAAAAAAAATATGTAGAATGTCAAATTTTATGCGCAGAGAAATATGCAATATGTGCAATAAATAGCTGCTGGGGAAAATATTTAAGGAAATCACTTCATTGTGTCGGGGGTAGAAATGATTGCTTTTTGAGAGTAGTATTAGGAACAGATGTATTTCTTCTGATGAAATACTGTAATATTAAGAGGTCGGCACACACTATATAAACTCTAGACAGACATAAAACTTTCGGATTATTGAAGGCTACAGGAGTTAATCTTTTAGCACATGAATCATGAAGAAATTGGCTCCCGAGGTTTTGGGGCTAAGTTAACAATTCAGGAAAACTCTTTCCTTTCCTAAAGGCACCCAGCAGTCAAGTTTTGCAGCATATTTTTCCAGCTTGAAGTGGATATGGCAAAAAGTTCTCCAGAGCCTTTATCCCACAGGACTGCAAGGAACTTTTCATTTAAAAAATGAAATAAATCCACAATTAAATTTCCTTGTTGAAAATGCATTATTGAAACCCAACAATGCCGGAGAATAAAGTTGCAAAACAAATACTTACCATAACCAAGTATTAGAATGATTTCACATCTCTGGTTTTATTATCCATCCCCTGCAATCTGGTGCCACTTCCAGCTTCTGTGGCCAGTGGTAATTTGGGACACAAAGCAAGAACACACTGAGCAACGGAAATCACTTGTTGTGCCTCACTAGGCAAGCCAAGCAATAAAAATCACATTATTCACTGTCTTAAACCCACTTTCCTCGCTGAGCTGGAGACTTTGCTCAGTCAAAACAGAGCTGAGAAGAGTTTTGGGTGAATTCCCCCATCCAAGGAAAGAAAAAAATTAAAAATTACCACCCACACAACGTCCACTACATTACCTTTACAAAAAAAGATTGCTGTCCTTGCTGCATCTTCTTTTCAAGGGCCATCCCCTACAGGAAAATATTCTCCTTGCTCACCCCTTTCTGCAAGCACCAAACTCTTTCTCATTATCTAATGTGTGCCATGGAGAGGGGGCTCTGAGAGAAAACCCTGCTCAGGAACAGCTCTTCTTAAAAGGCTCTTCTTTTACTTAAGTTGTCAATCTCTAAGAGACATCCATCACCTTTTCCTGCAAGATTTTGCTGCCTTTTTCCTTCTGATGACTAATCCTGGCTCCTATGACTTTAGGATGGTTTTATGTGATGGTAGAACTCATCTCTTGTTGATGGACAAGTCCATCTACTTGCACAGAACTATAAACGCCGTGATGGAGGTCACAGAGAAAGCTGGAAATAGATCTGGAGGCCTCCTAAAAGATAAAATGGGGAATGAGGTGAAAAGGGCTGCCAGGGAGTGGCAGAATCTCCATCCCTGGGGTGTCCAAGGAACACCTGGATGTGGCACTCAGTGCTCTGCCCTGGGTGACAAGGTGGGAGTCGGTCCCCAGGCTGGACTCAGTGCTGGAGGTCTTTTCCAACATAAGAAATTCTGTGAGTCTGGAAAATCTCAGCTTCCCACTTCAATGGGAGATCATGGGTGATCCTGTGGGCAGAGGGGATTCCATAGCCTCAGGGAGTTTCACTTTTCCCTTCATTTCGTGGCTGTAAACAGGCTCTGAGCAGCTGCTTGATGTTAAAACCAAAAAAGCCCCCAAATGTTTGCTGCAGTCCTGTCACTTTTTAGCCAGGAAGGCATCAATTTTCACTGGTTTATTTTGATACTCTGCTCATCCCCAGCTGTTGTGTCCAAAGTGGGATTGGCTGCCAGCAGCTAATAAACAGGATGATACTCACTCAAACTTCCTGCATTTTGGGAAAGAAATGTGAGCAGTTTTACAGCACACATTACTTTATTGGGCTGTTTTCCTTAGCATGCATTTTATTTCATATTTTTCATTCATTGTTAGCAGCCTGTTCACTCTGGGGCATCCCACCCTTATGGGGAACGGGGCTCCCAAGGTTTGTAGATGCTCATGGCTGAAAGAAAAGACAAAAGTGAGAGGGCCTGCAAAAGCTTACAAAGTTTTATTAACAAATTACACACTTGGTGTGGAATTTGGTGTGTTAGTCACTGATCTCCCTGATCTTAGTATAAGGACTTGTCAGTGGCTTTTCGATAAAAGATAGAGTGAAAGGGAAGAGGGAGAATGTGATGGATTAAAGAGGGAGAGACAAAAAGAAAGGAGAAACAGAGATCACCATTCCTGACTGCACCATTGATCCAGCTGATGGGGTATTCAGGGACACAGATGCACCTGGGCTTCATGGCTGTACCTTTTACAGCTGCATTTTCCCTGCCCTGGAGAAAAATTTCTCACTTTCTATGCAAATTAGTTATCAAGTTTTTCATAGAGCCTTCTTGAAATGGGTCAAGGGGCTCTGGAGGTCTTCCTGCTTCTCAGCATCATCCCTGTGCTGTGCTTATCCCCCCTAGCCAGAATAAGGATGTTTATCCCATAAAATGCTGCCCTACCTCCATGTGGCCTCTTCTCCAGCCACATCCTGTTCTTTCCCAGAGTGGGTTACTGCCAACAATCCTAGGTTGTTATTACCAGCAATCCTTGGTTGGCTCCACGGCTGTGAGGATTTGAGACATACACATTTTGAATCAGAGAGCCATGGAATATCCTGAGCTGGAAGGAAGCCACAAAGTTCATCAAAATCCAACTCCTGGCCCTGTACAGGACACCCCAACGATCCCACCCTCTGCCTGAGAGCATTGTCCAGGGCTTTAAGCTCCTCTAGGCTTCTATACAGTCCCAATGGATGCTAGAAGCGAATCCCACTCAAAAATTTGCAGCTCTTCCATAAATTTCTTCCCAGAGGGAAGACTCTCCCATGGGTTTGGGTGGGTGGTTGTCATGAGCTCGGTGCTTTTTACAGAACTCAGCCCTGGGACCTACAGACCCTTCTGTATTTGTGTGCTCAGGGGACAAACCCTCTCCATTCATCCTTTGGGTGAAACTATTTTTCCTGGGAGCAAGACGCCCATCAAGGACACAGTCTAACTGAGCAGGTTTGCCGCTGCTGGAGGCACTGGGAAGTTTGGCTTGATCTGGAACAGCCAGGGGGATGGATGGGTGCCAGCTCACAAGGGTGATGATTTAGTCTCTTTAGGAATGACAATGATACCTCTGGGCTGCAGTAGCCTCTATAAATTGAGGGACTGCCAATAAAAGGGGAGATGTTGTCATGTCTTGATCAACATTGTGTGCTACCTGCTGGCTCTGGGGGCCTGTTCAATATCTCTCCACCTGGTATTATTATTATTATTATTATTATTATTATTATTATTATTATTATTATCTGGGGGAAAGGCAGAGGAGAGCTTTGTCCAGGCTTATGTTGTAGGACATTCATAAATTCCATTTGGAGCACAGGAAAGACCAAATGCTGCAAATCTCCCAAGATAGACCAGACCCCAGCCCAGCTTTGAAAGGCAGGGAGCCAGAGGAAGTGTCAGGATCACATTGGATTTCAGGAAACCAGGTGGAAGTTGTCCCCTCCCTTCCACAGAACTGCCCACTGATATCCCTGAGGAATGTGTGTTTAGGGGACGTGGGATTAGCTCCTTATGTCCAGATTTTCCCATATTCCCAACCCCTGGTTCTGTTTCCAGCCATGCCAGCAATGACCATCAGTGTAATCACCACAGTTTTCCTCAAAAATAAGAGTTACTCTTCCCTTAAAACCTCTTAGGCTCTTGTGTTGGTCATAAGTGTCTCGATTGATGGAATTGGCAAGGATGGTAATAAGAAAATTGAATCACTTTTTTTCTTTTTTTTTCTTATATGATGACCTGGTTAACAGTTTGATGTATTGGAGTCACTTTTGGCTGATTTGAGTAATTGAACCCCTTTGGGGAATGAAAGGTATTAAATCACTCTGTTCCCTTTTGGGAGGATATTTTGCCAGTTAAGCAAGCCTTGCTGGTTTCTGCTCTGTAGGCTTGGAAATGAAGATTAAATAATAAATTGGTCATCTCTATGACAACAGAAACACAGACAATCTCATGGCGGAGACATTGTTTCAGAAGGCTTGCCAGGTGGATCACAGATAAGGAACTTGCTTAAATTATATTTTTGGCTCCAGCAGATAAAATATTATTCTTGGTGCCTTTCCAAAATATGATCAGCCAGCCCAGGCTATTCCACAACTGGGGCTCTGAGCTTGGGGGAGTGCAAGGGCTTTTTACTGTGCAGCCAGGTCATGTGGCTCACTTGGGTCTGGAGTGCTTAAATTTCCATTTGTATATTTGGGACAGCTGAAAAGGTGAGCTGAGGCAAAGGGGGGTGTTCAGGGCGATTATTGTGGTGTTTGGAAGAAATAAAGTGAGAAAAGGCAACAGCAAGAGGAAGTATGTTGGCTAAGATGTATCAGCTGGTCATCCATGGGTGGGGAGGGCAGGTGGGAGGCCACTGTGTATTTTGGTGGTAGAAACTTAAGCATTTTCATATATATTATGTATTGCCTGGGACAGCACAGGCAAAAAAGAAAAAAAAATTGTCTAATTCCACAGAGGTGATTAAAGGTCAGTTATGTGAATTGTCATTCTGTCCAGCAGCAAAGAATTTTTTTTCCTGCCAAAGTGCCACAAAAGCCTTGTAAACCCACATAGTTTGGCTTTTCTACCTCGTGCCTCATCTGTGCCTGGCCAGCACTGCCGCTATTTCTCACTGTCCCTGTTTTCCTCCCTTAGGTCTCACGTCAGGTGCTTTGAAAAAAAGAGAATAAAAGGAAAATTCATAGAGGAGAAAAATGAGGAAACATCGACATTTGCCCCTCGTGGCAATGTTTTGCCTCCTGCTCTCAGGCTTTGGCTCTGTTGGTGCTCAGCAGCAAGCAGGTAAGCCCGGGCTGCTTCACCTGACTTTGGCCCTGTACAACCACTCATGGCACTGTTTGGTGTTTAACATGCATGTCCATGGGATGTTGTGGATGGATGACATTCTGCTCCTCAGCTCCCACCTTGCTGAGGGTCCTTGGGACCCAGGCCTTGGCCAACACTCACGGTGCCTGCCCAANGCAAAAGCTTACAAAGTTTTATTAACAAATTACACACTTGGTGTGGAATTTGGTGTGTTAGTCACTGATCTCCCTGATCTTAGTATAAGGACTTGTCAGTGGCTTTTCGATAAAAGATAGAGTGAAAGGGAAGAGGGAGAATGTGATGGATTAAAGAGGGAGAGACAAAAAGAAAGGAGAAACAGAGATCACCATTCCTGACTGCACCATTGATCCAGCTGATGGGGTATTCAGGGACACAGATGCACCTGGGCTTCATGGCTGTACCTTTTACAGCTGCATTTTCCCTGCCCTGGAGAAAAATTTCTCACTTTCTATGCAAATTAGTTATCAAGTTTTTCATAGAGCCTTCTTGAAATGGGTCAAGGGGCTCTGGAGGTCTTCCTGCTTCTCAGCATCATCCCTGTGCTGTGCTTATCCCCCCTAGCCAGAATAAGGATGTTTATCCCATAAAATGCTGCCCTACCTCCATGTGGCCTTTCTCCAGCCACATCCTGTTCTTTCCCAGAGTGGGTTACTGCCAACAATCCTAGGTTGTTATTACCAGCAATCCTTGGTTGGCTCCACGGCTGTGAGGATTTGAGACATACACATTTTGAATCAGAGAGCCATGGAATATCCTGAGCTGGAAGGAAGCCACAAAGTTCATCAAAATCCAACTCCTGGCCCTGTACAGGACACCCCAACGATCCCACCCTCTGCCTGAGAGCATTGTCCAGGGCTTTAAGCTCCTCTAGGCTTCTATACAGTCCCAATGGATGCTAGAAGCGAATCCCACTCAAAAATTTGCAGCTCTTCCATAAATTTCTTCCCAGAGGGAAGACTCTCCCATGGGTTTGGGTGGGTGGTTGTCATGAGCTCGGTGCTTTTTACAGAACTCAGCCCTGGGACCTACAGACCCTTCTGTATTTGTGTGCTCAGGGGACAAACCCTCTCCATTCATCCTTTGGGTGAAACTATTTTTCCTGGGAGCAAGACGCCCATCAAGGACACAGTCTAACTGAGCAGGTTTGCCGCTGCTGGAGGCACTGGGAAGTTTGGCTTGATCTGGAACAGCCAGGGGGATGGATGGGTGCCAGCTCACAAGGGTGATGATTTAGTCTCTTTAGGAATGACAATGATACCTCTGGGCTGCAGTAGCCTCTATAAATTGAGGGACTGCCAATAAAAGGGGAGATTTTGTCATGTCTTGATCAACATTGTGTGCTACCTGCTGGCTCTGGGGGCCTGTTCAATATCTCTCCACCTGGTATTATTATTATTATTATTATTATTATTATTATTATCTGGGGGAAAGGCAGAGGAGAGCTTTGTCCAGGCTTATGTTGTAGGACATTCATAAATTCCATTTGGAGCACAGGAAAGACCAAATGCTGCAAATCTCCCAAGATAGACCAGACCCCAGCCCAGCTTTGAAAGGCAGGGAGCCAGAGGAAGTGTCAGGATCACATTGGATTTCAGGAAACCAGGTGGAAGTTGTCCCCTCCCTTCCACAGAACTGCCCACTGATATCCCTGAGGAATGTGTGTTTAGGGGACGTGGGATTAGCTCCTTATGTCCAGATTTTCCCATATTCCCAACCCCTGGTTCTGTTTCCAGCCATGCCAGCAATGACCATCAGTGTAATCACCACAGTTTTCCTCAAAAATAAGAGTTACTCTTCCCTTAAAACCTCTTAGGCTCTTGTGTTGGTCATAAGTGTCTCGATTGATGGAATTGGCAAGGATGGTAATAAGAAAATTGAATCACTTTTTTTCTTTTTTTTTCTTATATGATGACCTGGTTAACAGTTTGATGTATTGGAGTCACTTTTGGCTGATTTGAGTAATTGAACCCCTTTGGGGAATGAAAGGTATTAAATCACTCTGTTCCCTTTTGGGAGGATATTTTGCCAGTTAAGCAAGCCTTGCTGGTTTCTGCTCTGTAGGCTTGGAAATGAAGATTAAATAATAAATTGGTCATCTCTATGACAACAGAAACACAGACAATCTCATGGCGGAGACATTGTTTCAGAAGGCTTGCCAGGTGGATCACAGATAAGGAACTTGCTTAAATTATATTTTTGGCTCCAGCAGATAAAATATTATTCTTGGTGCCTTTCCAAAATATGATCAGCCAGCCCAGGCTATTCCACAACTGGGGCTCTGAGCTTGGGGGAGTGCAAGGGCTTTTTACTGTGCAGCCAGGTCATGTGGCTCACTTGGGTCTGGAGTGCTTAAATTTCCATTTGTATATTTGGGACAGCTGAAAAGGTGAGCTGAGGCAAAGGGGGGTGTTCAGGGCGATTATTGTGGTGTTTGGAAGAAATAAAGTGAGAAAAGGCAACAGCAAGAGGAAGTATGTTGGCTAAGATGTATCAGCTGGTCATCCATGGGTGGGGAGGGCAGGTGGGAGGCCACTGTGTATTTTGGTGGTAGAAACTTAAGCATTTTCATATATATTATGTATTGCCTGGGACAGCACAGGCAAAAAAGAAAAAAAAATTGTCTAATTCCACAGAGGTGATTAAAGGTCAGTTATGTGAATTGTCATTCTGTCCAGCAGCAAAGAATTTTTTTTCCTGCCAAAGTGCCACAAAAGCCTTGTAAACCCACATAGTTTGGCTTTTCTACCTCGTGCCTCATCTGTGCCTGGCCAGCACTGCCGCTATTTCTCACTGTCCCTGTTTTCCTCCCTTAGGTCTCACGTCAGGTGCTTTGAAAAAAAGAGAATAAAAGGAAAATTCATAGAGGAGAAAAATGAGGAAACATCGACATTTGCCCCTCGTGGCAATGTTTTGCCTCCTGCTCTCAGGCTTTGGCTCTGTTGGTGCTCAGCAGCAAGCAGGTAAGCCCGGGCTGCTTCACCTGACTTTGGCCCTGTACAACCACTCATGGCACTGTTTGGTGTTTAACATGCATGTCCATGGGATGTTGTGGATGGATGACATTCTGCTCCTCAGCTCCCACCTTGCTGAGGGTCCTTGGGACCCAGGCCTTGGCCAACACTCACGGTGCCTGCCCAAGCATGCCAGTGGCCGGGGCCGTGCCGTGGAGGATGCCCTGCAGGGCACCAGGGTGTGGGACCTGCACTCAGGGCGGTCCTGAGAAGGTCTTCTCCTGGGCAGAGCTGTTCTGCCCTCCCTGCACGTGTAGGAGGGCTTTTAGCAGTGAGAAGAGCACTGCCACTGACCTGCAGAAAGGCTGTTTAAAGAGGTGGTGCTGGCGCTTTTGGCACCAGAGCTGGTGTCACCAAGCGGGTGCTAACACCAGGAGAGATGCGGAAAACTCATGCCAGCACCCAGGCTGCTTAAACCAAGCTGTCCTTCCTTCCTTGAGCACCACTGTGGAGCCAGCAAAATCCATGCAAGAGACACAGGCAGCTAGAAACTGAATGAGCCTGAATTCACTGGTGAAGCTGCCGGTGTCTCTGAGTGGCTCAGGGCTGGTGTCCAAACCTGTGGGCGAGGGTGTCGGAGGGCAGAAGCACCTCGGCTCCCCCTCTGCTGGCAGGGCAGGTTGCATGCTGTCCCCCAGCACCTGCGGTGCCGGGCTCTGGAAGCTGCATGTTTTTTCTCCAGCACTTCTCATTCTGCTGCGGGCAGTAAGGGGAAGCTGAGCTTCACTTTCACCATGCCAAGGAGGCTGTTGGTTGTTTGGGAGAGGAGGAGGAGGAAGCATGCTTGTGATGACCGATAGAAAATCCTAAACCCCCATCTGTTTTTTTAAAGCTGTCAAAACCGTTGCCGTGGCTGATATAATATTTCTAGTGGATTCCTCCTGGAGCGTTGGGAAGGAACACTTCCAACTCGTTCGAGAGTTTCTGTATGATGTTGTAAAAGCTTTAGATGTGGGAGGAAATGATTTTCGCTTTGCCCTGGTCCAGTTCAGCGGAAACCCCCACACAGAGTTCCAGTTAAATACCTACCCCTCCACCCAGGACGTCCTGTCCCATATTGCCAACATGACTTACGTGGGGGGAGGCACCAAGCCTGGAAAAGGATTAGAGTACCTAATCGAGAAGCACCTCACTAAAGCTGCCGGAAGCAGAGCCAGTGAAGGCGTGCCCCAGGTTGTTGTAGTGCTGACAGACGGACGGCCCCGGGATGATGTGGCTCTGCCCTCATCCCTCCTTAACCTGGCCCGTGTAAAGCTGTTTGCGGTCGGCGTTCAGGACGCGGTGGAAGGGGAGTTACAGGAAGTAGCGAGCGGACCCCTCGATACGCACCGCTTCAACCTAGACAATTTTACCACTCTCCACGGCATAGTTGGAGACTTAGTGGCGAGTGTCCGCTCCTCCATGACTCCAGAAAAGGCTGGAGGCAAAGGACTGGTTAAAGACATCACAGGTAATGGCTGACTGGTGGTATCTGCTGGCGCTGTGCTGTTTGGCGTTGCCACTCTGTAGGGGCAAGACTGAGATGGACGTTCAGGGGCTTAAAAACAAAGGTTTGAAGCGTGTGGCCCCGTGTTTGCAGCTGCCGAGGTGCTATTGTTTGTAGACTGAGCCAGGGCTGCCAGGAGTCAGGGCAGGAATCCTTGAATGGGCAGTGTCACCTTGTGTCCATCCTTTGGCACATGTGGCATGGAAATTCAAGCGCAGGGAGCTCTGCAGAGTTAGTAAATTGCCCTGTCCTGTTCTCTCCCAAGGTGGGGAAACAGGGGATGAACACACCAGACCTGATGGTGACCCTGACTGAAAATCCTCTGGAGACTGAGAAGGTTGCTGCTGGTTGTGGGGACACCATGATGGATGTCCCCTTAGAACCAGGTGGGGGAACAGGGAGATACGCAGTGTGCCATTCCAGAGAGTCACATTCTTCTGCAGTGTGCCATTCTAGAAAGTCACATTCTTGGCAAAAGAAGCTGGGTGGGGAATTTCTCTGCTGAAAGCTCACCCCTGAGCTGTCCCTAAACCTCTCTCCTCATGCACCTGGAGAGGGTGTGTGGTTGGAGAGTCTTCTCTGCAAGCCCATGGCTTCCACCTGCTGGAGCACTGGACCCTTCCCATAACTGAAACCTCCTTGCAAACCATGTTGGCTTCAACGGACGTGCGCTGACTGCAACACAGGGCCCAATTTTCCTGGAAAAAACCCCAAACCAGTCTTCCTCTGTCCCTTCTCTGTTTATGAAATTCCACCAGGGCAAGAGCCTTCTGAGCAGCTTTGTTGTTTTTCAAAACAGAAGTCCTGGGGATCAAACCTTTCTTTTTATTCCTGAGACTCCATCTGAAGGTCGAGAGCTTGTGGGGCGACGTAAGGCTGCAGCAGTGTGACGAGGCAGTGTGACATTAATCCCCCCTGTGTTGTCTTGCCTGATTAACCCTCACGCCAGTCCATCCCACTGGGTGCTCTCCATCACTGCATGACACTGAGCAGCACCAAAAGGCCGTGCTCATGTGCGTTTTTTGTCGTGCAAAGCGCTTGACAGGGCAAGTATCCAGGTCACAGGAAAGCCACGGGGGATTAGCTGCCCCACAATCGTGACAAAAGGCTCACCAATGCTAAGGAGATGACACCAATATATGTGGAAAATAAATGTTACACCCAGCCTGCTGACAGCACTCCGGTGGCTGTTGGGCATCTTAGCCGTGAAGGACTCCAGTGCTTCCCTGTTGAAATCAGTTGGGGAACTGGTCTTTGGAAGCAGGCTGTCCTTCTCTGGGCCATGCCAGCAGGTAACCTCACAGAGTGGAAACATCTGGAATCACAGGCATTCCTTTAAAAGCTTTAAAGCCAAATTCCTACTTTGTATATATCATGCATTTCGAAGTTTGTTTCTGCTTAAAGGTATTTTTTGCAAGCATTTCCTTCCCATCCTTATAACACAAATTTAAGTTAATCCTACTATTGTAGCGTTGCCCCTGTGTGACTTGCATGGGTGATATACAGAGTATTGTTAAACATGGGAAAAGATGTTGCAGGTCCTAAACCTTGGATGATAACAGTGTGCAAAGCATGGTACAAATATCTGCATAAGAGTTTAAGAAGTTATTTATCCAGCTGATTACTACATGTGGCATTCAAATGTCTAAAATTGCCATTGATGCTATGTTAGAAATGAGCCTTAATATGAAATGGAAGTGTAAAAAAGACCCAGTCCTGTAGTGGTTCTAGTAAAGAGAACCAAAACTGTTTGTCTGTGGCAGTCCCTGGAGCTGACTCACATAAGTACAACAGTCAGCCCCGAGTTTGCCCTGAAGTATTTGTTAAATCTGAGCTGTCTGTCTCATCTGACCCTCCTTGCTTAGTTGTGTAACCAGCATGCTTTTATTTGTTCTACACACCAGCTTGTTCCATAAATGTGCACCAAAGTACAGGGTTTTTTTTTACAGTGATGACAAATTATCCAACGCATCTGTTTCATATCTATTTTCTCTTTGGTGGGAGCAACCCATTAGTGCCTGGAATCTTGTTCCTCCAAAAAGATATCCAGGATAGCTAAAGCATCCCTGGGTAAAACCACTGTGAGATTTCCCTTTCATTTTTACAATGAAGTGGAACGTGTACATCCCAGCTGAAAATAGCTCAGTAAAACCAAGCCTAAGCACCCCTAAATTTTGCCTCAATGGAAAAATAAGTCCTGGGGCTCCTTGAAATTCTGAACCCTGATGATTTCCTCTGAGCCAACACTGGCCATTGAGTTGGTCCAGGGGAGCGGTGGTGGCTTGGAGAACTTCTCCTTTGTCACTGGAATTGCAGCATTATTTGAAAAACAACTAAATCAGCAATAAATGAATAATTTACTGGCAGTGCTGGTTAATAGCAAAGACTTTGGGTTTATTCCTGGCCTTGCTAAACCACATGCCAGCTTTGCTGCTGGTTTCACCTTGGGCTTTCAAAAGCTGAGAGCTGACTGAGATAGATTTCCAAATGTCTCTTGTCGAGCTGTGCAAATAGTCTGAAATCTGAATTCCTAATGAGAGTGGAGAGTAACAGCATGGAAACATCCGAGTTGGATGGTCTCGGATTTGGGGTCCAAGTTCCCAAAATTTTTGGGGTCCTTTCCCCCCTCTTTTTTGCATGCATACAGCTCTTGGTGATGTCGATGGTAAAATGAGTTGAGCAAAAGGAATAGAAGCAGACACCAGGGCATTTTGGGTCTGCTTTGGTAAGCCTCTCAGCAAAAATACTCGCCCTCAACACCATGTTTGTGCCATGTGCAAGCTTTGTTTGGTGGGTGTATATTCTCAGCAAATGCTTGTGATCATCTGGGTATGGTCACAACAACTAGAGTTGGATAATTGTGTCATGACTGATTTCATCACCCTTTTTTAACCTGCAAATGATTCTGCATTCCTTGATTGAATATCCAGAATCCATATGAAAAATACACACCAGAACCCTCTGGAAATAATCAACCCATCTTTGTGCATAATATTTAAAGTGACACAATTTTTGCGCGGCCTGGGTTGAGAACTGTGTGGGGCAGCGTGCTAGACACATAACTTCAGGTGGATGCTGGCAGCTGGTCAAAGAGTTACAGTCCAAGAAAAATAACTGAAACCTTTTCAATTGTTTCTAACAAATGCATTTTAAATAATACTTATTCATGGTGGGAGAAACCCATATATTCAGCCTCTGTGTTTAACCAGTGAAAGAGCAGAATCGTGACAGAGAAGCTGAAACTTTCCCTGCATCCAGTAAATGTTGGTTTTTTCCCTCCCAAAAATTAGAAGGCAGCAACTATAAAAACCTTCTCACCCTCTACCTTCAGCGTGAATTGCCACCAAAGTCCACCATTTTCTTTTGGCTCCGTCTAAATATTTGGACAGTACTGGCCACTGATGGAATGTATCTAGATTTCCAAAACCTGTACTTTGCCAAGGGTTCTCCTTGCATGCCAATAATGCCGACCCCCATGTTACTGCAGTCACTGGCTTGTGTTGTGTCCACTCAAGCCCTCCCTTGATGGGTTGTGGATGCTACTGGGAAGGGCCTGAGAGCTCATATTCAATCAGAATGCAGAACTAAGAGGCAAAAGTCACCTCCTCAATGATCACGTTGTTTTGTTTTCTCATTTTCGTGTTTCTCACTGGTTTTCCAAGAAACATGTCAGAACACTGTTACAACTGCATGTGATCACCCATTTTAATGCTTTCACCTTTTGCATTTCTTTTTTTTAAAGCTCAAGAGTCCGCTGACCTTATTTTCCTTATTGACGGATCAAACAACATCGGAGGTGTCAATTTTCCAGCCATACGCGATTTCCTTGTAAATTTGATTGAAATCCTCAGAGTTGGAGCTCAGCAGATACACATTGGGGTGGTGCAGTATAGTGATCAACCCAGAACCGAGTTCGCTTTGAACAGCTACTCCACAAAAGCGGATGTTCTGGATGCCGTGAAGGCACTCGGATTCCGCGGGGGCGAGGAAGCGAACACCGGTGCGGCACTGGAGTTTGTGGTGGAGAACCTCTTCACCCAGGCGGGAGGCAGCAGGATAGAGGAAGCAGTGCCTCAGATTTTAGTGCTGATAAGTGGTGGAGAGTCTAGCGATGATATCCGAGAGGGCTTGTTAGCGGTGAAGCAAGCTGGTATATTTTCGTTTAGCATTGGGGTCCTGAATGCTGACAGTGCAGAGCTGCAGCAGATTGCTACTGATGGAAGCTTCGCCTATACTGCCCTGGATATCCGTAACCTTGATGCTCTTCAAGAATTATTACTGCCCAACATTGTTGGAGTGGCCCAAAGACTCATTTTGTTAGCGGCCCCAACCATTGTGACCGAAGGTATGTATGCCTTTCTAGACCCTTGCATTTTGGTGAACTGATGAATGATTGAGCTTTTGCACGCTTTACAAGCATATTTAAAGCATTAAGTATTTTTTATTTTTTTTTCCCCAAATAATCTCTCTGGTCTGGTTATGGAGAAATGATGTTTTTGTGCAGAAACTCATTGGCCCGGTGGGTTATCTCTCAAAAACCATGAGGTCTTGTTGCTATAACTGGCATGACGTGGGGTGTTTTAAAAGGCAGGAGCAGAGTATAAAAAAAAGGGTATAATAAAAAAAGCTCATATAATCCTTATTGAGATATCTAAGCATCCTGGGAGTAAACACTGCAGCACTGCCAGTTGTTAAAATATTTATGCCTTGTAAGCTTACGTTATATGTCAGTTGGAAGTGTCATGACCATAAAATGTGGCTGAGGAAGGCAACAGGAATGCTAAATGGATCCCTGTGTACCAGAGTTGAAATTATCTACTTGCTAAAACAGTAGATTTCCAAAGCTCACTGAAGCTCTGGGCTGCCCTTGGTAAAAGGGTGACATTCCTGTGTTGTTGAACTTAAAAACTGAACAGCCCTTAGCCCTTCTGAAGTGAAATCCCAACCTTTGATCCATCAGCTGAGAAAGTTCACAGCTTTCCACAAGGCCATGGGAATTAAAAATGCAGGTGTTAATATTCCACTTAGGTCACTTTGTCACCCGTAAGTCCCACTGACATTTCTGGACTAGCAGCAGCTTGGGTGCAGTATAATAGTGAATATCTGGATTTATGGGGCAAATAGGAGATTTATGAAAGATGCAATATGTCATATTACAGAGGCCCCTGGAAGGGGCCAGCCTGGAGCTGCTGCAGTTAATGAACAGGATGCTTAATGCAAACAGCACTTTTGGGATCCCGTTGTCAGTCTGGAGTTCTGTACACACTGTTCCTCATAGTGTATGATGACATATAAAACTGCATTCCAGATGTCTTTGCTGATCCATGCCTAAACATGATTGCTATCCTGTGGCTCAAATCAAAGGGAGGAATTTGCCTTAAAGATCATTTTATGACCTTGCCTTGATTATTCCAGGAAAGAACATTAAGAACTTTTTCTTGTAGCACCCTACAAGAAACATATTTAGCCAAATAATATAAAGTCAACATGTGTAGCTAAAATGTGTATACTGGGATCCATGCAACTCAGTGGAAAAATCTCTCTTTCCTCCTGTCTGATTTTTAACAGTTTGAATGGCAAGATTAAAAGATTTTGGTACACTTCGTTTCATCTGCACTTGCATATTTCTCACTTGAAGTGCCAGCTCATTTGTGGAAGGTGCTACGTCAGCCTGTGCGGTTACATACAAATGGATGTGCTAAATGGGGAAGTAGATAATTTTCAAAGGATCTTTAGGGAATTTCCTTCCCTTGGCACCCATGGAAATCAATTTTGACTTATTTGCTTGATTCACATCAACAGCTTGGAAGGTTGCAGTTTAAAGCAGTTTGGGAGATGCTGCAGCCCAAAAGGGATGCCAAACCCTCTGAGGTGCCAAGTGCTACGATGAAATACTGAAGTCATCTCGCTTCACTTTAGCTTGCCAGCTGTTCATCCTGGGATGAAGGGGTGTTCCAAAGTGTCTTTCTGCTCCTTCACCTTCTGGGGGAACCCGGATGATGAAGTTAGATGAGGTGCTTCACCAGACAGCTGACGTGGCAATGCGGATGGAACTATGCGGGGCTGGGTTCAGCGTTGACACCCTCCAGCATTCCCAACTTTGAGAGTCAAAGATACAATGCTTTGATCCCAAATCCTTTGAAATTCTTGGGAGACTTGCCATCAGCTTTACAGGGCTTTGGATTAAACCCCATGAGATGTGCACAGCCCTGCTTAAAGGCTTTTGCATTAATTGTGTCCATGCAAACCATAACCGTGGGTTGTTTCTTCCTGTGTGTTTTGGGTTTGGTTCTTGCATTCCTCTGAGAAAAAATACTGCAGGATTTGAGAGCTGCAATAGGAATGAGAAGCAGAGGGAACTCTTCCTTCCCAGCCTCCCTCATCTTTCCAAAGCCCCTTTGATGTTTCCCCCAAAAGTCAAAAGTTTCCAGGCTCTCCACTTTTGGGCTTCTAGCTGCTGACAAGCTAAGGATGTGCTTTGGACATTTCTCCTGGGTCATACAAAGCAGCGATGTCAGCCCTTGCTATCCATTTGGAAAGTTTCCTGTTTCCGGCCCTCTCCTCCTTGGAGTAACTGAGGAGGAAAAGAAACCTGGCTGGAGGGATGAATGCTGGAAATCATGGCTATGGGAAAGGGGTAGTTTACACAAACGCTTGTTGCTTTGTGCATAGCTCTCTTCTGACAGCCTGGGCAGCCAGTTGCAGACCACTGGCAGCTCACTTGAGGCTGTGGCTTGAGGAGGGCACCACGACATTTGCTTTGTGCCTGTCCTCATCATTTTATGCCTGACAGCACCATGGCAGGCAATTTTAAACTTCCATCTTTTACAATTGGTCCTTAATGACACTATTTCTAGCACGACTCGATGAGAGGCGTTTGCAAAAGTTCACGCTTGATGATGCAGGCAGGTCTTTCAGGGTCTGAGGGCAGAGGGGCAGCCGAGTCACAGATGTCACCCCCAGCTCCAAGTCACCCCCCGGGGCAGCCCAGTCTCATGGCACTCGCCTGTAGTGAGAAACCTGACGGCACCCAGCCTTTGGGAGCATCACTATCCATGGCCAGCTGGAGTCTGGCCAAGGAGGACTGCAGCCAAAGTTTTGTTCTGTGTTGAAATCCAAAGTAAGCAGCCTCCACGCAGAGGAGCCCTGATGGGCTGGGGGCTGCTCCTCTCCATCCAGGCAGGGCAAGGCAGTGTTTGCTACCGCTTGCCCTGAGGGGTATGAGATCTCCATGGGACCAGGTGTCCTCTCCCCCCAGCCTGTGTACTGGGTGTGGCAGCAAGCCTGGGAGGTGATGGACCTGCCTCCTTGAGTCCTGAACCCATCTCAGGAGCTCTTAGGTGCGTGATTTAAGGATACCCCAAGTCCAACATAACACAATGATCCATAGTGCTCCAGCATGACTTGGAAGCATCACAGAGTTTCCTTTCCCACATCAATGGCATGAAATCAGGGAGGTGATGATGTGAGAGGATTTGTCTAAAAGGTGGTATTAAGATTAGGCACCGTGATAATCATGTATAATGCTGCTATCACAATCATACTGGTCTTGTTAATATCTACCTTTAAAAAAATGTATTTGCTGTATTAAATATCATGAAATTGATATGCTTTGGTTCCAATGCCACACAACAGGGTTTTTTCCCTCCCTAACTGTCTTTCTTCAAACTTAGCCAGGGCACTGGAAAGCTAATTGTGCCCTTTCTGTGTCCTATGCCAACATCAATAATAAAGTTTCAGAAGTTACAAGCCAGGCAACCTGTTTGCTAAAGACATGGCCACCGGAACATAATCCAGCTCAGCCGTGACTGGGCCAGCTGTGGCAAGAAAAAACATAACTTGTTTTTGTTAGATAAGGAATAAGATTTAGGATGCGAAGGCTCAAAATCCAGGTATGTTGAGTACATGGAGACTGTTCTTACCTTGTGTCATTGCTTTCAGGAACCTAATACTTCTCATATCAAACCTCATATATTCATATCAAATCTCATCATATTTTAATATGCAAGAGTGTAAAACCCACAGTTTTTGCAACTCTTCAACTCTTTGGTGTTTTAGAAAGAGGAAACAGTCAGATTTACTATTAGACCTCTGCGAGAGCCTAAAAAAATAATTCTGTTTGGAAAGCAAGACCTTTTTAAGGGCATTGAGAGTAACAGTACTCCAAGCAAACAAGAGGTCCTGAAGGTTGTTGAGCTGTTGACAGAGAATTGATGCAGAGCTTTTTGAAGGCTAACATGATGTTCATGTGTTGCTTGCAGTTATTGAAGTGAACAAGAAGGATATAGTCTTCCTGATAGATGGCTCAACTGCTTTGGGGACTGCCCCCTTTAACGCAATTCGTGATTTCGTTGCCAAAATTGTCCAAAGGCTGGAGGTTGGACCCGACCTGATCCAAGTGGCGGTGGCACAGTACGCAGACACTGTGAAGCCAGAGTTTTATTTTAACACCTACCAGACCAGAAAGGATGTGATGGCCAATGTGAGGAAGATGAAGCTCATGGGTGGCACGACACTCAACACGGGCTCGGCACTGGACTTTGTGAGGAACAACTTCTTCACCAGCGCTGCTGGGTGCAGGATGGAGGAAGGGGTGCTCCCCATGCTGGTGCTCATCACTGGGGGTAAGTCCAGGGATGCTGTTGACCAAGCAGCGGCGGAGATGAAGAGGAACCGGATAGTGACCCTTGCCGTTGGGTCGAGAAATGCTGACCTGGCAGAGCTTCAAGAAATCGCTCATGAGCGAGATTTTGTGTTCAACCCGAACGACTTCCGCCTTCAGTTCATGCAAGCCATTCTTCCTGAAGTGCTGTCGCCTATCCGGACACTCTCTGGAGGACTGATTGTGCCAGAGCCACCGCCAGGTAATTAATGGCCTTTTTCTAATTAAGGAGGTGTGGTTAATAAGTTTGCCAATTCTTATTCTATGACATGTAGAGGTAATGGCTTCAAATGCATGTTCCAGCATGGTTAAATGTGAGTGCATGAACAGGTCAGTGAACTTGGTAGCGTGGTTGTTGTTACAGCTTTATTGTTCCTTCCTGGAGATTTTTGTCCTGTTCTGATTTTGTCACCAACATTTAAAGGCCTGGATGTGGAAGATGTGCATTACTAGTTAGGTACCCAAATTGTTCAGTGGAGGCTTTTGCTCTTCTTCTCTCTGTGTAGCCTATGAATGGGATACCTGTGAATGTTAAAGTCTCTGCCTCAGTTTGGGAATCATCCATAGTGGGTGTTTGCTCAGGAAAGTAGAGGTTTCTTTGGAGTGTAAAGAACATAAGCTAGTTTGTTTGTGGAGATGTTCAGAGCTGATATTGTTGGATTGAAACTCATCCTTCAAGAATATATTTAGTTTTCTTATGATTTACTCAGCTCAAGCCCTAAGAGGCATGCAAGAATATTTCAGTGTTGATTTTCATTTAATCTGTTTGGAAGATGATCCAAAGCTCCACGAAGCCAGTGGACTATTTTTGTTGTCCTTGCCATTGACATTCAGTAGACTTTGGAAGAAACCACCTGATAGGGTCGTGTCTTTTGAAGAAGTTCCCCCTGCATTTCAAGAGGTGTTCCATGTGCATAGAGATTTTATACAAATTTCTCAGGATTTCTTCACAATAGAGCTGCTTGAGGTGAAATCTATGTTGCACTAGATGATATTTGAACCTTGTATTTCTGTCTCACAGCATATGAACATTAAAAAAACAGGATTTCTTCCAGCTCCCAGTAAGATCAATAGTGAGGTTCCCATTGGCTTAAGCAGCTGTTGAATCGTGTTCATATTTTTTCTAGTTTCTCACGTAATTTAAAATTATAAACCGCAGTGGAAAAGAAACAGGATATTTGGAAAGAATCCTGAAAGAATTACAGCATGTGTCTGATTTACATGAAAAGAAGACATTTTGAAATCAGTTTGCCAATGCTTGTCCTTAATGAAGATGAATATCACAGGACTTATTATTTAATAAGCTTTGTTTCAGAGTGTGTTTCCAGCTAATACAGTTTTGCATGGCTATACACCAAACCTGATGTGTTTATTTTTCAATGTAAATTAAAAATGTTCCTGTGTTCTCTTGTTCTTTAAAGGTCATTCATGCAGTTTCTCTACTTTTCCAGTCTATTTTTTGTGCTCATAGCTATTCACATACATAATAAACAAGGGATCGTATCCTACCCCTACAAATTATTATTGGTAGTAACAAAACTGATTTTGACACTGGGCAGCTGCATTTTAACTGGCTATTGTCTCACCCTGCACCTTGAATGACACTTTTCTGGGAAAAATTAAAAATACAGAAAGCCAAGACAATCTGTAAAATCTTAGAGTGATCCCTGTATTCCAAAGAGCCCTTAATTTCCTTTTTGTTCTGAATAGCTCAGGACAGCAAGCTTACAGGGACAAGGCAAGCTAGAGAGTGGATCTAGCCAGAAATGCTTTAAACAGAAATGTAACGGGCAGAATTAGCAGTTGGCGTAAATAAATCCTTGAATAACTCATTTGGAGGAAGGCATATGGGGGGATGTCTTGGATGACATCTGTTCTCCGAGATTTTATTTAAAAGCTTGACGTTTTGGTCTGTGATCTGGATGTGTTTAGAGCAAAAAAAGAGCACAGGGTGATGCCCCTGTGGTGCCTTTGGGGTGTAGACCTATGTCCTGGAGCTCAGATGCTTGGAGATAGTCAAGGAAGGATTTAGCCTTAAAAAAAGAAACCAAGAGCTGGCTGCTTACTGCCAAAAGTGGGAAATTTCTCCCCCTTCAATAGCCCGCAAAAAGAATGCCCATAACAACAGACGGTAAAGTTCAGAGCTCAGGAAGGCAAATATCCTCAGGTAGCTGTTGAGCCTGACATTTAAGAGAGTTGCTAATCCCTCCCTGCCCAATTCAGTCATTTCCAGCAAGATCCTTGTTACTTCTGTGCTGATCACACCCTTGCTCCTCTCTCTCTCTCTCTCTCCTCCCCCTAACAAGGTTCACATGCGTGTATGGCGTACGCTGCATGCACACATGATAAAAGATTTTCCATTTATGTTTTCTGTGATGTCTCACGTTGTTTTCTGTGCTCTACTGCAGTTCAAGTAACCAAAAGGGATATCATCTTTCTTTTGGATGGATCACTCAACGTCGGAAATGCCAACTTCCCCTTTGTGCGGGACTTTGTTGCCACCCTAGTTAACTACCTTGATGTCGGCAGTGACAAAATGCGAGTTGGCTTAGTGCAATTTAGCGACACTCCCAAAACCGAGTTCTCCCTGTACTCCTACCAAACCAAATCTGACATAATCCAGCGCTTGGGGCAGCTGAGGCCCAAGGGGGGGTCGGTGCTGAACACTGGCTCCGCGCTGAACTTTGTGCTCTCGAATCACTTCACGGAGGCCGCTGGGAGCAGAATAAATGAACAAGTGCCCCAGGTGCTAGTCCTGGTGACGGCAGGGAGCTCTGCCGATCCCTTCCTCCAAGTTTCCAATGAATTAGCTCGGGCCGGAGTGCTGACTTTTGCTGTTGGCGTTAGGAATGCGGATAAGGCAGAACTTGAACAGATTGCCTTTAATCCAAGAATGGTGTATTTTATGGATGATTTCAGTGCTCTGGCAGCTTTACCCCAGGAGTTAAATAAGCCTATAACAACATATGTTAGTGGAGGTGTGGAAGAGGTTCCACTCGCCCCGACAGGTAATATCTACCTTCCTGCATGGTGACTGCATGAAATTAATCTTTTTTTAAGTGAATATCTTGTTTCCATTGTGCACCTTGACGCGTGTCCAAGCCCTGAGTCATCAAAGTGGTTCTGGCTGGGCTTAACTTGATGATCTTTAAGGTCCTTTCCAAACCAAACCATTCTACGATTCCATGAATACATGGCTTGACACTGGAAGCTCTTAATTTTGTTCAAGTCATTGCTACCACACCTTAAAAGCATAGTTTCAAGTATTTTGGTAGATCAGGACCAAGGAGAACCTGAGTGAGTCTGTGCCCACCAGTCACTGACTCTGGTGTATCCTTGCTGTTTCTATAATAGGGCCACAACCTGTAACTGCATTTTGTGCACTAAATTAGGCAATGTGAGCATGAGATTTTGACCACAAGAAGTGGTGTGAAAAGGTTAAAGTCACGCCAAAGAGCACAGAGGAGCAGAGGTCTAGCCAGGAACAGGTGGACAAATCAATCCCCATAACCACTTGGTCAAAGTGGTGTCATCAGGCTGTCACAGAGGCTGGATTTGACTCCAGAAATTCAAAGTTATCCTCCAGTGTTAAACCCAAGGACTTTTGGCATGTTTCACCCTTTTTAAACAGGTATTTTCTCATGAATTCCGTCATTGTGGCTATGTGCCCATGAAGACATAAGAAAGCTGGGATGGGTTAGTATGGAAAAGAGACCATTAAGATTAATATGAAGGTACAAAAGGTTTGGGTTTTCCTTGGGTATTCAATGAGATCAGAAGGGCATCAAATTGAAACAGGTGAAAGGCTTATATGGATTTAGATGCTCCTTGTGATGCAAGCGGGAGAAGATCCAGAAAGTGCTTTGTGTGCATGTGCACAAACTGTCTGTGGTCTACTGGGCCTTTAAATAGGAAAAAAACCCAACCAACCCTCCACTGCTGTTATACTTCATGTCTGTATTGTCAACATATTGTTAGACCTTAAACATCACTGAACCAGCCAATTCATGGTGTGATCTGATGTGATACAATATACGATATTTCCGTCTGGTGCCCGAATTTATTGAGTCTTGGGATAAACATGTCCTTGCTTCCCCTTCTTTCTCAGATGTTGTATAGTTCTGCAGACTTTGAATACTTTGGTAAATGAGAATACTGTAAGATTGGAACCCAGCTAACTTGTAGACTATTTTCTAGGATGACATATAAGAAGAAAAATGCTTTCATTTCTTTTTTTTCCCCCTCTCTTTTCATTTGTGAATTTGTTCTAGAGAGCAAGAAAGATGTTTTATTCCTGATTGATGGCTCAGCCAACCTCTTGGGCAGCTTTCCTGCCGTCCGGGATTTTGTACACAAAGTCATTTCTGACCTGAACGTGGGCTCCGATGCCACGCGAGTCGCTGTAGCTCAATTCAGTGACACCATCCAGGTTGAATTTGACTTTGCTGAATACTCATCCAAGCAAGATATGCTTGTCAAAGTGAAAAGGATGAAGATTAAAACTGGGAAGCAACTGAACATTGGAGCTGCGCTTGATGAAGCTCTAAGAAGGCTGTTTGTGAAGGAAGCTGGAAGCAGGATCGAAGAAGGGGTTCCTCAGTTTTTGGTCCTCCTTGTTGCTGGGAGATCAACCGATGATGTGGAGGAGCCATCAGATGTTCTGAAGCATGCTGGAGTTGTAACCTTTGGTATCAAAGCCAAAAATGCTGACCCTGTAGAGCTGGAAAGGATTGTTTACGCCCCACAATTCCTTCTGAACGTTGAATCCCTCCAACGGATTTCAGAGCTTCAGCCAAATGTAGTCAACCTGCTGAGGACAGTCCAGCTTCAGCCAACAGGTACAGGGAGCCTCGGGGTTTCCAAGAGGCTGAAAGATGTGACTTACATGCCCTGCTCAATTGGTGACTGGAGCATTTGGGTCTGGTGATGTTTAAAATGATGGTGTAGAAACTGCTGTTGTACTTGGAGTTTCCTCTGCTCACACTCTGATCCAGCAAAGCATTAAGTGTCAAACCAAATTTTAATGATAAATGGGGAAAATGCCTTTGTTCAGCTGCAAGAGCTGCAGCTGGTGCTGTCTCCAGTGTGTAGAACATGGGACAAACCTGAAATAACAGGATATTGTTGTCCCAGAGATGTTGCATTAATTGATGTGCAATGCTGGGCAAGGGCTAAAAGAAGCAAATACTGGCTTATCTCAATTCTCTTTCCATCTTCTCTTTTCTGGAGGAGTGGAATCCAGCCCACTGGATTCACTCTTGCTGTGTTATCTCTTCCAGGATATGATGGCAGTTTCTACATTTTCTACATACACACCAATAAATCAGATGCTCTTGATTCAGTTACCATTCAAGCTCGGTAGATGAGATGGATTAATTGAAGAATAATTTTTAAAAAGTCTTCGAAAGAATCACATGGCCACAACAATAAATTCACGCCACAGTACTGGAAATTATGCATGTTCAGCTGTGTGATTTCCTGAGGCAGCCCTAATGGGAGCATTAGCTCCCAACTGGAGGTGGAAACAAAGAAAAGTGTAATAATGTCCGTATCTTCTCTCCACAAAGGAGCAGATGGTCTTAGAATCATAGAAACATAAAAAAAGAAATAGGGCTGGAAGGAATCTCAGGATGCCATCTGCTACACGCCCTTGTCCCCATCAGGGTCTTTTTGCCCATACTAGATGGCATTGATCTAATCTGTTCTGGAAACCCTTTGGGGGAGACTTCCCAGATTCCATAACCTATCTGTTCAGTTGCTTTTATCAGACAACACTTCCCCTTCATGTCCCACTTCTGTCTCCCTGCTCACAGTTCAAGCCTTCTACATGTCCTTCAATCTGAGGAGGACACAGGTGTCAGCTCGCTCCTGAATTTTTGTGTGGCAGCTTTTTCATCTACTTTAGTCTTTACGTGTAGGTCTTGTCTTGCTCCTCATGTCACCAGCTGCGTACCCAGCTCATTCAATCCTTCCTTGTAGGTCTTGTAGGTTTTCTTCTACATTTTCACCTTTGTCTCCCCAACATCAGCCTGCTCCGAATGACCAGAGTGTGACAATGGCATCCCCTGGTCATCTCTTACCCCATCCTTTCCATGCGGATTCATGACCTTTCCCATATTTGTGCAGCTTCTGTCTCAACCAAGACTTGTGCAATCGGTGCTCTTGAATTCCATCCTCCCTTTTAAAACCATTTCTGTCTTTTCCAGACCATTTGGAATCCCTCTGACCACTAAGGACTGTTAATAATTATGCTATTTGCTCAGGGATAGCTGCATCCACCCAGTTTTCCTAGTATTCTTGGCTAAAAGCCATCCATTCCATAGGAACAACCATACTTTTTTCTTCTTTATCTGCTACACAGGGACTTTTAATAGGAAATTTTTCCATTGTTCCTGAACTTTAGAGGAAGTATATGTAACTGGGATACACCAGGCAATGTCTGCTCCATCTTCTCACCTACATTAATATTCCTGTCCTATGCATTAACCCACCAGGTTTCCAACAAGCCTCTTAAGAAATAAATTTGATCTGAAGTCTTCATTAAGAATTCAACTGCCCTTGTTAACTCTATATATGGCTAAGCATTCATAAGTAGGTAATTAATATTTTCTTCAGAGGGGCAGATCATGCTCCTGCTTGTCCTGCTCAACCTTGCTCTAAACAAACCAACAGTACTTTTTGGGATCCAAAACAGTACTTTTTGTCATCCAGCAGTTGCTGTGTTTGAGAGGCAGTGATGTTTTCTGCTTGGCCAAGCCAAAGCTTTGCAATTCTGTTGGTCAGTAGCATAACAGGTCAAAGTTTTCTGATCTTTGACACTCTGAGGTCATGATTTTGGGATTTTTTATTTGTTTCTTTGTGGTTTTTTTTGTTTGATTTTTTTTTAAAGAAGAATAGTTTGGTCACAATTAGCATGTTTTTTTCCTGCCTGAAGATAGTAAAGAAAAAAACACCCAAAGATCAGTACCTAGCATTTTAGAAGAGCATTTCAGCGTTTTCAACTGTATGTCTGCTCCAGCAATTTCTTAATTTTTTTCCAGAAGTATTTATTTCAAAGTTCAGTAATGCATCAGAAAAGCTTCGCTCTCCCTTTCTTCACCGTCTCCCTGTGAGCACTTCCCGTATGCCATTTCATCCAGAAACTCATTGCTTCTTGGGAACAAAGGATCCTGTTGCATATTGCAAAGCCACATGTCACCTTCCCATGCCCCTTGGGAGCTGTTGGCTTCTCCCAGCCTCAAGTAGGAGATGGCACCCAGAAGTCCCTTAGCACCCTATTTCCTATGGGTCTATGATTCTATGACTCGGTGGGTAAGGCATGGAATGCGCTGCACTCCGGTTTCCACCGACTTCCACCCATCTGCCTCCTCACCAGGGATTGCATCCAATGGCAAAGGAACTGAAACACCTTTCCTGACAGCTCGCCTTCCCCTCCCCGAGCATTGTGCTCCTTCGGTTCAATGTATGAGGAGAATATTAATCACTGCAAAAGAGAATCTCACTTTTCCTCCCCCCCCTTCCCTTACTTGTCTCGAACAGTAGTTGAGAGGGGTGAGAAGAAGGATGTGGTGTTTCTAATCGATGGATCGGATGGTGTCAGAAGAGGTTTCCCTCTCCTGAAGACATTTGTCCAAAGAGTTGTCGAGAGCCTGGACATTGGCCGTGACAAGGTGCGCGTGGCCGTCGCACAGTACAGCAACACCATACAGCCCGAGTTCTTGCTCGACACCCACGAGGACAAAGCAGATCTCCTCAGCGCCATCCAGCAGCTGAAGCTCATGGGAGGGTCTCCTCTGAACACTGGGGCAGCCCTCGACTATCTCATCAAGAACGTGTTCACGGTGTCAAGCGGGAGCAGGATAGCAGAGGGCGTCCCGCAGTTCCTGATCCTGCTGACTGCTGACCGGTCCCAGGATGATGTCAGGAGGCCCTCGGTGGTCCTGAAGACGAGTGGCACGGTGCCCTTTGGCATTGGGATTGGAAATGCCGACCTCACAGAGCTGCAGACCATTTCCTTCCTCCCAGATTTCGCTATCTCTGTGCCCGACTTCAGCCAGCTGGACTCGGTGCAGCAGGTCGTCTCCAACAGAGTCATCCGGCTGACCAAGCAAGAGATAGAATCTCTTGCCCCTGACCTGGTTTTTACATCACCCAGCCCAGGTGAGAAGATGTTTGTGTCTGCACCGAGAGCCAGTGGCAAAATATGATGTTTAATAACATCATGGCTGCAACACAAACTGAGAAAATCAAAGATGGTCATGGCTAAGGCTCGAAGTCTGTCGTGGTCTCCCTGTTGGTGCACTCAGGGTTGGTAGGAGTTTTGCAATTAAACTGAGCCACCTTTAAGCCCAGCCCCTCAAGGTGGTCCATGCTGTATCCACATGGAAGGCCCACAAAGGGCATGCTATTGCCTTAATCTTATTTTAAGTGGATGGATTTTAAGCCCATGCTTTTCCTTCTGGAATGGAAATTGTGTCATTTAGATGCTACGGGGACACCTTCACACCATTATAACTCAAGGTCAGCTTTCTGCTAAATGTAAGACATGCTGATTTTTCCTACTTTTGCCTCTCTCGTTCACTGGGGAAAGGGAAATTGGAAGCAGGCATCAGGAGAAAGATCAGATCTTACATTTCTGGTCTCCCTTGGAATGAAATCCAACCAGCGTATGCCTGGGATGAAGAGTATCCACCCTGGACCAGTCCCTCAGAAATTCAATGGCCTACTCTGTTCATTCCCTTCTAAGCCAGACCACTTTCCTCCATCCCCATTTATCAATGGGATATTCTGCGATAATTCAGGCTCTGAATTACCACTGCAGAAAACACTTTATTAGGAAACAAAAAGTCATCCTGGAAAGGCAGAAGCTGAGAGAATCATAGGATAGAATCTTTCCTAGAGGGCAAAGCCAAAGAAAGAAAGGTGGTTCTGAATGTGAAGCAACCTGCCCTGAGTAAGGACTACCACCAGGCTACGTTTTCTTGGGTGGAGGTCTCACAAGGAATTATTGCTCTGGTTGTCCCGTTGCTCCCTCTCACTTCCTTTGCTCTGAAACTTACTGTTCTTGCACGCCCTGGGATATGCCTAGCAGACTGGTCGTGTCTCTGGGTCGAACCCAGAGCTTCCTGCTGGGGCTCTCAGGAGTCATCCCGGGCAGGGAGACAAGGAGTACCATCCCCCAGAGGCATGGGTCAGCGGTGTAGATGATGAGCTTAGCTGCTCTCCACAAGCAGTTCCTGGTGCTTCTTCTGACCAGTGCCTTCTCTCCTGCAGCGGGTGTGAAGAGGGACGTCGTGTTCCTGGTTGACGGCTCCCGCTACGCCGCCCAGGAGTTCTACCTCGTCCGCGACCTCATCGGGAGGATCGTGAACAACCTGGACGTGGGCATTGACACCACCAGGATTTCGGTGGTCCAGTTCAGCGAGCATCCTCACGTGGAGTTCCTGCTCAACACCCACTCCACCAAGGACGAGGTGCAGAACGCCGTGAGGCAGCTGAGGTCCAAAGGTGGCCAGCTGGTGAACGTGGGGGAGGCCCTGGAGTTTGTGGCCAAGACCATCTTCACCCGGCCCTCCGGGAGCCGCATAGAGGAGGGCGTCCCGCAGTTCTTGGTCATCCTCTCCTCCCGCAAGTCCGATGATGACTTTGAGTATCCATCCCTCCAAGTCAAGCAAGTGGGGGTGGCGCCTATGATGATAGCAAAGAACGTGGACACAGAAGAGATGATACAGATTTCCCTTAGTCCTGAGTATATATTCCAAGTCTCCAGCTTCCAGGAACTGCCCAGCCTCGAGCAGAAGCTGCTGACTCCTATTGAAACCCTGACTGTGGACCAAATCAGGCGGCTGCTGGGAGATGTGCAGCCCCCCATAGGTAAGGCCCTGGCTCTCTCTGGGTTGCTACTTAAACAAATATTACCCAAAAGACCTTCTCTTTAAGTCAGGATTTTCCTTAGTTAAAACCAAAGTCATAGCATATGTACAATTCTGGAAGGAAAGCTTTAGATGGATGGCAATTCTACCCAAGTACCTAAATACATTATAACCTATGATTTTCAAGTCAAGCACCTAAACATGACACCTGTTTGGGTCAATTTCCGTTCAAATATAGAATGTATACAATTGCCTATTCCCACTTAGCAGCTCTCTAGGAAATAGGCATAAATCTGGGGCAAAATAAAGCTGGAAACATTGACAAAACCAGAGAAGAGTATTAATAAAAGAAACAGATAAGGCTCTGAGTAATGCATGGTTCAAATACTAGGCAGACACACATTCCCACTTGCACACAGGCCCTTTTGGAGAGTCTCCCCAAAGCACCATGCCTAAAGCTGGCCAAAATATGCCACATGGTTTTACCTCACATGACAGCAGATCGCACAGAAATCCTCCAGCAAAGCATAAGCAAAGGCTTGGCATGCCAATAATTTCCTCTCTTTTCGCTTCCCCACAGATGTTTCTGGAGATGAAAAGGACATAGTCTTCCTCATTGACAGCTCTGACAGCGTTCGGCCGGATGGGCTTGCCCATATTCGGGATTTCATCAGCAGAATTGTTCAGCAGCTGGAAGTGGGGCCAAACAAAGTGCGGATTGGGGTGGTGCAGTTCAGCAATGGTGTCTTCCCCGAGTTCTACTTGAAGACACACAAGTCCAAAAATGCTGTCCTGGAAGCCATCCGCCGCTTGAGGCTTAGAGGTGGGTCCCCCCTGAACGCTGGCAAAGCCCTGGACTTCGTGGTGAAGAACTACTTCATCAAGTCTGCAGGGAGCAGGATAGAAGATGGAGTGCCCCAGCACCTGGTTGTCATCCTTGGAGACAGGTCCCAGGATGATGTGGACAGACCTGCCAGAGTGATCACTTCCACAAACATCAAACCTCTGGGAGTCGGAGCCAGGAATGTGGACAGGAACCAGCTGCAGGTCATTACCAACGATCCTGGGCGCGTGCTTGTGGTACAGGACTTCACGGGACTCTCAACCTTAGAAAAGAGGGTGCAGAATATTCTTGATGAGCTTCCAATACCTACAACAGACTCACCTGGACCATTCCTACCTGGTAAGGCTGCTATTCATCCTGAAGACTTTTCTGAACAGAGTATAGGTGGTATTTGTATAAAGTGGAAATGATTCCGTAATAACACCTTCTGATTCCCAAACCTTTAGTTGCATTGATTAAAAGAACTCTTTGAAGTTGTTGAGTTAGGAAAGATTATAACTAAATTTTAAAGGAGATGAGGGTGCCTATCACAAGTAATGCTGTATGAAGTGTTATACAGAAATTTTCTTGTATGGGTATAAAATCCTCCCAAGGGTCAATGAAACTAAAATGGTAGAAAGGAGAGAGAAATTTCATTTGCAAAGTGCTGCTTCACAAAGCCCTGAGCCCCTTAAATGTTATAGATGCTGCAAACAATTACTATCAACCGTGTTTTCTTTGTAATCTTTTCAGGAGGTAAAAAGCAGGCTGACATTGTGTTTTTGCTGGATGGCTCCATCAATCTGGGGAGAGATAACTTCCAAGAAGTTCTCCAGTTTGTCTACTCTGTGGTGGATGCCATTTACAGGGATGGTGACTCCATCCAGGTAGGACTGGCCCAGTACAACTCGGATGTCACTGATGAGTTTTTCCTCAAGGACCACTCCACCAAAGCTCAGATTTTAGATGCTATCAACAAAGTCATCTACAAAGGCGGGCGAGTGGCGAACACCGGCGCGGCCATCAAGCACATCCAGGAAAGACACTTTGTGAAGGAGGCTGGCAGCCGGATTGACCAGAGGGTGCCCCAGATCGCCTTCATCGTCACGGGTGGGAAGTCTACGGATGATGGGCCAAGGGCCTCCTTGGAAATCACGCAGAAAGGTGTCAAGGTGTTCGCAGTCGGTTTGAAGAACATTGACCTGAAGGAAGTCAGCCTGTTGGCCAGTGAGAGTGCCATGAGTTTCAGAGCATCCACAGCCCAGGAGCTGTCAGAGCTGAATGAGCAGGTCCTGGTCACGCTGGAAGCTGCCATGGAGGAGAGATTGTGCCCAGGAACGACAGATGTGACAAGAGGTAAGGACAATCCCTTCATAATGTTCTTAGGTCTTTCTCAGGGGTGGCTTTTTTTTCCAGTGTGTTTTGATGGACTTGTCTGTCCTATTGTTGTGCTTTTGCCTATGGTTTGAGGTGCAACATGGTCTCATTCCTCCTCTAGGAGTCTGATGGGGGCTGCAAACTTTTGGTACAAGAGCTGCCTGTCCACAGCCTTCAGCCTGTGAATGACTGGAGTAACATCACCACAGAGGTGCCACCGTGGTGGAATTATTTCAGATGTGACAGCCAGGCACTAAATAACTGGCCTCCTACCACCACATTTAGCCTTTGGACTAAATCCCACTTTGGACTTTCTCATAGGGACATGATACCAGTATCATCTTGACAGACCAACTTGTTTCTTGCCAAAATGAAAAGTGATGGCCCTTGTTTCCCCTCCCTGTGTCTATTACAATACAACTGGAATTTTTTGGCCATTCAGGCATGCATGGTATGCTGGAAATCACAGAATCATAGAATCTAGTATAGTTTGAGTAGGAGGGAACCCCAAATACCATCTCATTCTGACTTCCCTGCCATGAAACACCTTCCACTGTCCAAGATTGCTCCAAGCACTGTCCAGCCTGGCCTGGAACACTTTTGGGGATAGGGCAGTCGCAGTTTCTCTGGGCAGTCTGTGCCAGGGCCTCACCACCCTCACAGGGAAGAATTTCTTCCCAATATCCCATTTAACCCTGCTCTCTGGCAGTGGGAAGCCAATCCCCCTGCTGTCACTCCAGGATCTTGTCCAAAGCCTATGTCCAGCTCTCTTGTAACCCCTTTAGACAGTGGAGGGGAGGAACAGAATTTTCCTTGCCAGATCATCCAGGATGCCCACCTGATCTCATGACAGGTATATGAGGAAAAACCAGGGCACAAGTGGTTGTAGTTGAAGGTAAAATTGCCTCAAGAAGGAATCCCATGGTTTGGCTACTTCAGAAGCCAAGCAGGGGAATTGTAGTGAGTAAGTGAGCTGGTATTGCTGTCAGATCAGACTCCCAGCAGCTGGTTTTACTTACTACATTACAGACAGTCCTACTCCCAGCACTACTGACCGCAGCTCAGCTCTCTGACTTTGAGCAGAGGCGTCTCCTGAACCTCTGGAGAAGAGGAAGGAGAGGCACTACAGCCCAGTGCTGAGCAGCAGCTCCAGATGAGAAGAAAAACTGAGTGCTGGGAAAAGCAAACCACTGCTGGTAGTATTAACTTATCCCAGGTGTGGTTAAGATATTAACCAGGCAGTGTGGCTAATATCAAAGAGAATTCAAACACCTCCCTGTGATTCTCTGAGTGTCACTTTGAGCACAGGCAGAAGGTACACACTGTACAAGTACTGACAGGTTTCCATGTGCTGGAGAGAGAGAAGCAGTCTTAGCTGTCTGATGAAAATGCAAATTTTTCTTGGACTTGGTTTAGACAGCTCCTCCCGTTGCTAAAATTAAAAAAAGAAAATTAATAAAATGCAAGTTTTCCCAGATTATCACTGCTATGGTGAAAGGAAACAGAAGGAACTCGTGCAGCAAGTGGTGTCAGTCCTTTATACAGTGTCTTCATTAACCACTAAAAGAGTAATTAGAAAAGCCATTACTTAAAAATCAATCATCACACTGCTCCATGATGCTGTTCTCTCTTTCTTCATTCCCCTCTCAGATTGTGACTTAGACGTGATAATTGGCTTCGATGTCAGTGATGTTGGGACCGGCCAAAACATATTCACTTCCCAGCGAGGTCTGGAGTCGAGAGTGGAGTCTGTGCTGAACAGGATAACACAGATGCAGAAGATCAGCTGCACTGGCAACCAGGCACCCAACATCAGGGTGGCCATCATGGCTCAGGCGCGGGGGGGACCCGTGGAGGGGCTGGACTTCTCCGAGTACCGGCCCGACCTCTTGGAGAGGTTCCTGGACATGCGGACCCGCGGGCCCTATTACCTCGGGGCAGATACACTGAGGTCCTACCTGAGCAAATTCCGATCCTCGCCCGCTGGCAGCACCAAGGTGAGTCAAGGCAGAGGCCTCTGGGGTGGTATCGGCCAGAAAAGCTGACTTCTGATGTCCTTTAGTTGGTAAAGAAGCCGTAAATTCAATAATATTTGTTTTCTTAAAAATTAATTAAATTAATTAAATTTATTCGGCATAAATTTAGTCACTTAAGCCCTACTTGTTTGCTGCACTCTCCCTGCCGTGTCAAGGTCCTGTCCTGACGATGGATGAGCATCACTGCAGCCAGCTCCCACGATCACTGCTTAGCTGCAAATTATTGCTCCCCAGATATTTCCTGTGTTTGTGCTCTAGCAATACCTGCATGATGTACGGGAACAGGAATGTACGGGAACCTGGCACAGGAATGCAGAGCTTCATGGCCTGGAAAAGGCACAGAAGTTCCCTCACCTTCTCTCAGATGAAGCATTGGAAAAAGGCCCTTCAGATTGCACATTGATTGTATTTCACACCTCAAATATTCTGGGTCCTGACAGAAATTTGTTTCTCTCTCAGGTCATAATCCATTTTACTGATGGTGTAGATGAGCCGATAAATCAGCTGGAGGCTGCTTCATCTACTTTACACTCAGAAGGTAATTTTTTTTTGTTCTTCCAGGCAGTGATTATAGTCCATGTTAACACATAGCCCATTTTACCACCATTTCTCCTAAATCCGTCTGCTTTTGGTAGTAAGGGTTAAGGATTTTGTGAGTTCTACATGCACTTGCTGTTCTTCACTGCCTTCCTGTGATGTTTAGCTGCCTGCTGCCACCTAAGTGTGTGGGCAACTTACACTGGATGTGTCTGAAGATGCTTGTTCTCTATTGAAAAGCCTGTTTGCAGTCAAAGATGTGGATAACGATGTGTTATCACAGGGCAGGGTGTGCAGGCCCTCCAGAGCACCTCTCCCCATCACAAAGCCCCTTCTGCTTCTCCCTGCCAGGAGTCAACGCTCTCATCTTCGTTGGGCTGGACCGAGTGACCAACTTTGACAGAGTGATGCAGCTGGAGTTTGGCCGTGGGTTCACCTACAACAGGCCACTCAGAGTTAATCTGCTGGACTTGGATTTTGAGCTGGCAGAGCAGCTTGTAAGTAACTTGGCACAGGCAGTGCTGCCTTGTAATGCTGGAGGAAAGCCCACAGCTGGATCTCCTGCGGGGCTGAGCCATGGCTGGATTACACCCTCTTGGCTCTGCTCCTCTCCCCTCCCTGCCTCACGTCAGCTCTTTTCACAGATGCCACAGCAAATACAGTTCAGAGCAGATCACGGTCTCTTCCCACTCCTAGAGAAACCCTACTCCAGACAAGGCTTTAGGTCAAACTGGATGGGATAAGATGCCATCAAAAGCTGCAGTGCCAAAAAACCCGCCCTCTGCCTGTGTTTACACTGTTGGTTTTTTTAACCTTACAGTAATGCCCTGTCGTGCCTAGTCAGTGCTAAACCTCTTGTAGAAGCATTGCTTTCGAGGTTTTTTTCCCTGACCTCATACACTGCCTGTATTTTAGACATTTTAACAAATTAAGGAGTTACCCTTTGAAGTCCTTTCCAACCCAACCCATTCCATGATTCTTTCTTCTTCATAGATTGTCTTCTTTCTCAATGCATAGTCCCTCTTGAGTGCTGGCTTAATTTGCTGTCAACCTCAGTATGTCCAGTTCCTCCCAATTTCTCAGCCACTACCAGCACGATTGAGCTCCTTTTCCAGTAGATTTAATAAGATTGGGCTTAACCAGTGGTCCCTGTGGTAACCTTGCTGGGCCCTTCCCCGCAAATCAAAGTGCAGCCACTTGTGAGAGAGCCTTGGGTTTTGGGACAAGAGTTGGTCCTCAGCCCCTCTCCAAGTAATTCAGCCTAGGAAAATCCTTCCAAAATGTAAATGTGCAAAGCTGGCAGGAAATGTTTGCAGCCAGCAATGTACTTGGCAAAGAAAGTAAGTTTTTTTCCCTCTTCCTTCTGTTGGATGATGTAAAACCAAGCTGTGGTTTCTTTGAGTCCATATCTTTCTTTTTAACATTTTTTTTCTCCTTTACCATTTGCTTGCGAATCGTTCTCAGCCTATGGGCTGCTGGTGAGCTGCTCACTGCAGTGACATTCTCATGGCCTGCTTCACAGCCTGGATTTCTTTCTTTGGAGATGTGATTTCTCTCTTCAGGGACAGGCACTGCCCTGGGGACTGATGTCCTACTAAATGCACTCTACGAATTCAGCCCCACGCAGTTTCTGTTTAAACCCTTCCCTCTGATGTCCCAAATCAGGTGTTGGGCCTCTGGCAGGCTTCTAACGCTTTCACTTCCCATTTTTCCTGCAGGACAACATCGCAGAGAGGACATGCTGCAAGGTCCCCTGCAAGTGCTCAGGACAGAGAGGAGACAGAGGTGTGCCAGGCCCTATAGGACCAAAGGTAGGTCACTTCCTCTGGGGATGAAGTGTCCCTGTGCACGGGAACCTGGTGGTGACGTGCAGGTTGTGTAGTTGTAGTGGGTGATGTTAATGGGGAGATCTGCTCCACCTACTCCCCCCATTTGAAAACTGACCCTGGGACATGCAGAGCAATTGAGGGCTGCTCTCCTTCCCTTTCCCCACAGCCTCAGTGCTGCAAAACATCCAAGAGGGCAGGGATAAACGACTGGAAAGACAGGGTGAAGCATCCTGTGAAGCAATTTAGGGACATCAAAAGGAGATTATATCTTTCATTGAAGTATATGACCAAGCAGCTGCTTTGTGCTTCTCTAGGGAAACCTTGAATATCAATCACAGAACTATGAAGGAAATTAAACAGTTTTCTTTGTTGTCTTCTAGGGTGTCACGGGGGATCTTGGCTATGGAGGCTACCCTGGTGATGAAGGAGGACCGGTGAGTGACTGTCCCTGCCCAAATGGGGCCTCACCATAGTCAAGTATTTGGAGGTGTTTCCACTAGATGAAAAGCTTCCAAACTTTTTTTCTGCTGGGAATGTGGATGCAGGTTAGAAGAGACAGCAGAACTCTGAGTTTCCCACACCTGACAGGCTGAGTTGCTGGTCCCAGCTTCTCCTGAGAGAAAGTCAGTAGGGAGCTTCTCGAGAGCTGGAAAAGGATGATGGGGGAATAACTCCCATTATTTGATGTGACCCATCTCTGTGCTATTCCCCAAGGCAAATAAAATCCTCAATTTCATCAAATCTGCAGCCTATGCCAAAGTTATCCATACTACCTGCAGCTGAAAGATTTGACTTAGTCTGAAAGTAGAACCAAGAGTGATGTTCTTACCCATCACACAGCAGACAACGTGAATCCCACGAATTCTTACTAACACTCTTCATCCAAACTCTGCATGAATCCCACGTCAGCCCTGGAATAAACATCCCTCCATGCATCACTCCCAAGGGGTGAAGCCGAGGCCAAGGGGCTGACGGTGCTCATGGCTTTTCCAACAGCACAGGCAGGGGCCAAAGGCTGCTGTGAGACGCTGCATGCCAGGCAATGTTTTCCTGGGGTTTGAAGGTCAGGATGGGATTAGACATCTGTGCAGAGCTCTGAGGGCTTCATCTCATCATTTCAATTTTGAAAGAGAAATTTCGCAAAGCTCTTTCACAGCTGAGGGACTGGGAAGAATGTTTCTCTCTCGATGATGAAGACTTGCAATTGGTCTCTACATGGCGAAGGTTGGGGCAAGAGATGGTGGGGTGGTCAGGCAAAACCTGCTGCTCCTGTGCCTCCAAGCCCCCTCCTGTGACAGGTAGTCACAGAAACAGGCTTAGCAGGCAACTCCTGACTGTTGTTTTTTCCCCTCTATGCGCCAGGGTGAGCGTGGACCACCAGGTGTGAACGGGACACAAGGTTTCCAGGGATGCCCTGGGCACAGAGGAACAAAGGTATGTGTGGAACAAGCCTGCACAAAGCAGACCCAGAGTCCAGTGGGGTAACTCCTGCTGCTTTAGGAGGTCACACAACCTCTGCCACATGCCCTTGAGTGGTTGTGTCTACCTGGCCAGGCACCAGGGCTTTCAGAGGCTTTTGTGGCTTTGGTGTTGCTATGAAGAGCAAAAAGGCAACCCAGAGACCCAGGCTCAATCCACAGACGAGGATGATCTGTCTTCAGCAGTCTGGCTCTGGGGGAAAGATTTGGGAAGAGATGGATGTGCGTGTCTTGGCACAGGCCTGGGACAGTGAGTGGGTGGAACGCTGCTGTTGGGGAAGAGGGAGACAAGTGAGCCATGGCTGAGGCTTTAAAGAGGAACTTTGAGCTCATGGTCCAGGACAGCAGCTGCACCCCAAGCCAGAAAAGGTGGTGAAACATATAATATTTATGGGAAATAGTGAAGTTAAGGGGATGTTTCCTATGACCACATGATCCTCTGGCAGGGAGAAGAGGAATGCGTGAACCAAGCCCATTAGTTGAAGCTGAGATCTTGCTAAAAACCTGTTCAGCCTTGGACAAAGGCACTGGGACTGGCTCTGGATTAACATAAAAACGGGTGCAGGGAGAAAGTGAATCAGTGAAGGAAGAGTTGTGGCTAAAGAGTGAGATATTTTATTGGATCAGCTGGATTAACCCCCATGTCCCACTTATTTTATCTTTGCGCAAGTGTTGGGGAGGCAGCTGAAGACAAACATTGACATAAGACATATTAGGGAAAGTCCTGTCCTGGTCATGGCTCTGGGTCTGCCACCAAGCCCAGCCCTCCTTCTCCACTGCTTCCTATGTCAGTGAGCTGGACAAAAGTGGAGTAACTCTCTTTTCTATCTCCTTAGGGTTCTCGGGGATTCCCAGGAGAGAAGGTAGGGAGCTATTTCCTCATGCCACAGCAGTGAGCGTGAGTGTGTGGCACATCAATATCCCCCTCCCCATTCCCCCTTCCTCTCATTGAGCATTTGCCCCTTTCCTCCCTTCCACAGGGTGAACTGGGAGAAATGGGTCTGGATGGCATTGATGGAGAAGAGGTCAGTAATTTTAATTGCTTTTCTCTTAATGACTCGATGCTTCAGTGAAGTATCTAAAAAGCCACCTTGAAAGTGGCAAATACTCTAAAATATTTTTCTTTTTTTAGGGAGACAAGGGTTTGCCTGGCTCCTCTGGAGAGAAGGGATATTCTGGCAGGAGGGTAGGCTTCAATCACTTTTGGCGTGGGACTAAATGATGGCGTGGAGGTGGATTTGAGCCAGGGGAGGGTGGAAAGCCATCGTGCTCCCCTCAGGGCTGGGGCCTGGGCAGAGATGCTTTCAACAAGCAAGGGCTGCTCTTCCTACCTCTCCCTCTCTTCCCATAGGGAGATAAGGGAGTTAAGGGTGAACGAGGAGAACGAGGCGACCGTGGGCTCCGTGGAGATCCGGTAAGTACTGCTAAGGCATCTTCTTGATTTTCCACTCACTTTCCACTCATCCTGGGGTCATCAGAGAGGGTGGCTCTGGCTTATTAAATGATGTTTGACAGGTCCCATGGCAGAGCAAGGACTAAGAGGTGACATGTGGGTACCACATGATACCAACCCATCAATCACTGCTTCACCATATTAAAATTCCCCTTCCTTATCTTCTTCAATATTACTTCTCAGTTGAAAAGCTGTGTCTGTCTGAAAACAGCAATACTTCATCTGTTTAAGTCAAAAAAGGAAAAAAAAAGAAAAGAAAAGTTGGTTCTCAGCTCTAGCAGAGCAGTTTATGAGATTTGATTTTCATGTGCCACTTACACAGATGTTTCTCATTGCTCTGTTGCTTTCAGGGAGATTCAGGAGCTGATAATACTCAACGGGGCTCCAGAGGACAGAAGGGTGAAATTGGACCAATGGTATAGTTTCTTTGTTGTCCTGTGTTGTTTTTTGGTTTTTACAGCAGAATGGGCCCTGAGAAAGGGAGAAAAAAGAATGCTGCCAAAAAGATGCAAGTTTCTTAAACTTATTGTGCCCTGTCAGATGGAATATTTTTTTCCACTAGAAAATGTTGTTGGTTTGCAACCAAAACTTTCTCTGGGAAGACGTCAGTTTAGAAGATGTCTTGTGTAAAAAGCACCTTTTAAAAAAGTTATTATTATTTTACAATGCCTTTTTGGGATATTGCCTCTGGAAATAACTTTGTACTTGGAAATTACCTTTGCATGTTCTCATGGGTCATATACAAAAGCAGACAACTGATTAGATTACACCAAATCTAAACCTCCTGATTCACCTGAAACCTTTGCAAGGAAAAGAAAACCCCACATGCTCCTTGGAAAATTTCAAAACCTATCTGTTTTCACATCAGCTCACAATAAAAAATGCATCTTAAATTGTCAGGAGGCATTTCCCAAAGAATAAGAAAGTTGACTTCTGCTGGCTCAAACTTGATGGAATGCCTCTGTGAGCTGTTAGAAGGATTCCCACCTAAGGCAGGACTATTAACTAGTGTGAAAGCATGAAGGAAGTAATTTTTTGAGAGCTGATTCTGTTTTCCCAGTGCCTGCTCATCTCAGGGCTCTCACTTGAGTTTTGTTTTTCCCTTAGGGAGATCCTGGACCGGCAGGGCTGGAGGGCCAAGATGGTGAAGTTGGGAGGAGGGTGAGTTGCCAGACCTCCAGTGAGCAAGGCCCAAGCTTAGATTGACAATAACTTTTCCCCTCCTTCCTTTACATGTATTTTGTCTAACAAACGTCAGGAATTCAATCTCAAAACCCAACAAGCCACCCCAAAAAAGAAAAAAAAACTCAAAAGGAAAATGCCTCATGCCTTCCTGGCTTGTTGTAGAGACTTTAAAAGTCTAATTTATTCTCATGCAAATAACTCAGTGCTCAGATCAGTGGAGTTACACATAATTTGTATATAAGGTCAGGTTGGATGATGCTTGGAACAATCTGGTCTAGTAGAAGGTGTCTTTGCCCATGGCAGGGGGTTGGAATTAGATGGTCTTGAAGGTCCCTTCCAATCCACACCAGTCTGTGATTCCATGACATGCACCTGCATTTGGCTGCTGGTTTTGGAAAGGCAAAAACCAAACTGGAGCTGGGATGTCTGGGATGTGTTCCCTGCTGCATGTCCCTCCAGTCCCAGGGATGGTGACACACTCCTGACATGCATGAGGGAGCAGCTCACCTACGTGGGGGATGTGAGCAGGGAGAAAACATGCCCAAGTCTGATTTAAGAGATCTGACCATGTGGATTTCCCTCTCCCTTTCCCCCAGGTAGTTTAAAACATCCAAATGCAATTTTTGGACTGTAGGAAGCATTGATAAGTAGCATTGATCTAAAAGCAATAGGGAAAGGTGTGCTTACATATTAGATTAACAAGCCTCATTGTTCCTTCACGTGCAGGGCATGGCAGGACGAAGGGGGCCCATAGGAGTTAAGGTAGGTGCTGATGGGACCACACATGGGGTTCCTGCCCTACCACGGGCGGGGCAGCCTTAGCAACCCAGAGGGATGTGCCAAGAGAAGGGACATGCAGGCTTTGCTTGTTCCTCTCTGCCTCCTCTCTCCTCCAAATTTCCCAACTCCTCCTCCTCCTCAGGCTCATCTCCCTGTGTGCTTCTTGCTGGGCTCGGTGCAGAACCAACTGTCCACATGCCTGCCTGTCCCCTAGAGCATTCCCTGGTTGGATGTTCTGTCCCTGTGTGCTGCTGGAGCAGTGTAACGGGGTCCAAGCATGATGGTTTGCCTCCAAGCAGGAGGCAAATTGCCCCCACCATCGCTGTGCTTATTGTCTGCTATCACCATAGCTTCAAAAACAGCTTAGAAAAAAAAAACAACAAATGAAAATCTGTTCTTCCCTGCTCTTTCTGCAGCTGTGGATACCCTGATCTCCCCTTTCCCTTCCCATGGTGCTGGCCACGTTCTCCCATGCTAACCTGCACTGTCCTGTTTTATACTTCCAGGGCACCAAGGGCTCGCCTGGTCAAGCAGGCCCAGCTGGAGAGCAAGGCATGCGAGGGCCACAGGTCAGTGAGTTCACAGCAGAGGAAAGGCCTTGCCTCATGATTCTGCAGTGTTACTTCATCACAGCCCCTTCCCCAAAGAGTCTCATCCACAAAGACTGTCGGGATTTGGGTATTTTGGGGTGTGCTGTGACCTGGCTGTCTGGCCTGCCACCGTGTTCACACCAGCCAAGGTGTGATGTGTTTGCAAAGCATCCCTCAGACGCTGCAGCATTTGCTTCCCCTTGGATCTTGGTGTGTTTCTGCCCACATTTGCTGACAGCCTCTCTTTTCTTCCCACACAGGGCCCCCCTGGCCAGGTTGGCACACCAGGCATCAGAGGAGAGCAGGGTGTCCCTGGACCCAGGGTAATCCTGCTGCTGCTTCCCAGACATTGGCCCTATACTGTTGTTGAACTAAGAAGATTCCAATGTGTCTTCACATTCCACTCTCCTAGGGCTCCAGCTCTGCTCCACTCTCTTTTAACACACTCTTCCAGCATGATTCTCCTCTCAACTTAAGCTTAAGACTTCTTGATCCAGAGTTACAGAAGAGAAAGAGCTAAAAGCAGCCACAGAAGTGCCAGGACTTCAGTGTTTGGCCCATTATTGCAATTTTAGTTAAAGAGGATCTCTGAGTGACTGCTGGGGCATCTCTGTGATGTTTCATCCTCTGAAGCCAGAGCATGACCATCTCACATGTCTGCAGGAGTCACCCCATGTATTTATTTCTCCCTCCTGCTGCATTCCTCAGCCACACCCATCCACATAAAGTCATATTGCATTTCCCCACCCCCAACATGATTTTCCCCCTCCTGCTTTCCCGTGGGTGTTGTCTTGGAGACAATATAAATTGCTGCTGACATTTGCATTGAACTGAGCTGGACCTCCAGCTTTTCCCAAGCATGAAGCAGACTTCTGAATTTCCTGAGATGTTTTGAGAGATTTGCCCTAGTAGTCAATACATGATTTCTATGGTCATCCAATTCCCTAGTTCCTGGCACCCGAGTTTTCTTGAACGTTGCCAACATGCTTCTCCCCATTTCCATTCCAGGCTGGGAGTGGACCTCCAGGACCCCCAGGAGAACGTGGCAGGATTGGTCCCCTGGGAAGAAAGGTATGCAGTCTTTAGGAGCACTGGGCATCAGCAGCTAGAGCTGCATTGAAAAGCTGCTGGATTTTGCATGGGCTTACAGAAATACATGAGATGAACCTTTTGGGCTTGCACAATGTGGAGAGAAGCAACTCTGTGGTCATTGTCTCATTAGGCTCCCATTTCAGTGAACAGAAAGGCAAAAGGGACTGAGCAACTGGGATTCCCAAGCAAATTTGGGACAATGCCTATATGGGAAGGTTTTATCTTTCCTGAAATCACCAAAGGTCCCACTAAAGAACATGCACTTGGCAGCATTTTGGGCTGTGTGGGTCCAGTCATGCTTTTCTGCCTCAAGGAGGGCTGCAGACTGCTCTGTGTGAAGAAACCAGTGCTGATGGGGTGGGGAAGGCTCAGAGCTGCCTGGAGTTTCAGCACATGCTTTAACAGATGCTCCTCTTTTCAGGGTGAGCCTGGAAACCCTGGACCCAAAGGGCCGAACGGACAGCCGGGCCCACGAGGAGAGATGGTGAGTGTGGCCATGCCCTCACACCTCTAAGGACACTTAAGGAACTTTAAGGAACATTTAAGAGTTTCACAAAGGCCTGTGGCTTCAGTGGGTTCTTTCTATTGGTGCTGCTGGACCTGTGGGGTTTAAGTTGCTTACATATGACATATTGTTTACATATGAATGACTTTGGCTTTCCAATTTTAGGGTGATGATGGCCGAGATGGAATTGGTGGCCCAGGTCCTAAAGGCAGGAAGGTAGGTGTATGATCAGAATTCCCAACTCCTCAACAAGGACAAGAAAGCAGCCAAGATGTCCAGTGCAGATGGATGAGGGCATTTTCTAGAACATATTCAAATTAACCTTTCTGTTGTTTCAGGGAGAACGCGGCTTTGTAGGTTACGCGGGGCCAAAGGTAGGTGCAGCCCCTGAGCTGTGAATTTGTTTTCCAAGCAATTGTCCATGGGCCTGTGCAGGTTTAGAGCTGCTGTTTGTGGTTTTCCCCTCCTAGGGTGGACCTGGTGACCGTGGTGTTGCTGGAGGCCCTGGCCCCAAAGGAAACAGAGGCCGCAGAGTAAGTTGGGCCATGGTACAAATTTTCCCTTCTGCATGAGTGCCCTGAAAGATGGACACATCTTTTCCTCCAAGTGCTCCTGGAAGCCCTCCTGCAGATGCTCATGGAGAGGACTTCTCTGCTCTCTCTTCCTAGGGAAATGCAGGAGTACCTGGGACACCCGGTCAGAAAGGAGAGATTGGATACCCTGGGCCATCTGTAAGTGTTCCTTGCATTGCTGATTGGCTTCATGTAATGGTCCCTGTGGGTGCCAGGGTTTGAAAAATAAGTCCATCACTGTCTCCTGCTGATTTCAGGTTGGGGAAATCCCTCTTTATTTGTCTTGGATGTGTCTCTATAAATTTTTAAGCAGCTGTTTGTCGCTGACAAATATTTACCCTTTCTCAAACCAAAGGAAAAAGTCACAAGACATGCTCTTAGCAGGCATTAGGCAATATGCCCATGGCAATATGCCCCTTAGAATTCCTTCTAGGAGATTCTCATGTCTTTATCATACACCACCCCACACAGGGTATGGGCCATGAGCAAATCTGGCTGACACAAGGCTCCCTAGAAAGGCCAAGGTGACTGGGCTTGCTTTGCATGTGAACCTGGAGCACTGTAACTCTTAGAATGGTCTGTGTTGGAAGGGACCTTAAAGACCATCTAGTTCCAGCCTCCCTTTTGGGTTTGACCTCAGCTAGGTTTACTCTTCACACAGACAAGCCCTGCTCTCTGTTGTTGGAAGCACAGCTGAAAACAGACAGATTTTCCCTTGGCTCTTGCATGACCCATGGTTCAGTAGTTATTCTGACAGGGTTCATGGGGCACCCTGGAGATTCACTTTGCACTCAATTTCTCTTCATTCTTTGAAACAGGGCCTTAAAGGCGAGAAAGGAGAATCCAGAGATGTAAGTGTGGCATGATTTCTCTCTTGTTTTGAAACACCCTTGGGTTGGCTGTGTGACATATCTCTTTATCCCCCTTTTTTTATTTCCTGAAGCAATGTGCGCTGGTGCGGAACATCAAAGACAAGTGCCGTGAGTACCTCAGTGCTTTGCTAAGCCCCTCTGTCTCCCCTTATTTGCTCATCGTGTTACAAGAATGGCCCTGACCAAGCTGTTTCTTTCTCTCCACCTTTTCCACAGCTTGCTGCTATGGTAAGTGTCATTCAGTCCTTTAAAGCCCAGGGTGGCTGCATGTCACGATTGTTGCTCTCCCCACATGTGAATGATTTACCCCTGCTGAGCACGCCGTCCTTGAATCCCATTTTGAATCCTCAAGCTGTTTGAGGCATGACTTGCTCCCGATGCACATTCCCAACAGGTCCCAAGGAGTGCCCTGTCTTCCCAACTGAGCTGGCCTTTGCTATTGACACCTCCTCAGGCGTCGTGAGGGAGGTTTTCAACAGGATGAAGCAAACCGTGCTCAGAGTGGTCAACAACTTGACCATTGCCGAGAGCAACTGTCCCCGGGGGGCACGGGTGGCTCTGGTAACCTACAACAATGAGGTCACCACCGAGATCCGCTTTGCCGATGCCAGGAAGAAATCCAGCCTCCTCCAGCAGATCCAAAACTTCCAGGCAACCCTGACCACGAAGCCACGCAGCCTGGAGACCGCCATGTCCTTTGTGGCCAGGAATACCTTCAAGCGTGCCCGCAGTGGCTTCCTGATGAGGAAGGTGGCTGTCTTCTTCAGCAACGGGGACACGAGAGCATCCCCGCAGCTCAACGATGCTGTGCTGAAGCTCTACGATGCTGGAGTCGTGCCTGTGTTCCTCACCAGCAGGCAGGATGCGGTTCTTACCAGAGCTCTGGAGGTTGGGGTCCTTCCTTCACCTTTTCTTTATTTTCTCCTCATGCCCTTGGTCTGATTTGATGGTGTTGGATGCCACGGTCAATGCTTGGCTTTCACAGGCCTCTCAAATGTGGAGGAGAGTATTGCTGGCCAAACTCATCCATCCATTAGGAGAGAAACCCTAATTCTGTAATCACCACAGCACATGCTGGTAAATGCTAGTGAGATTCTAAGGAGTCACTTTTCCCAGGCCATGGCTTCAGGGTGCCCGGTGTGGGATGAAACAGAAGGAAGAGTCTGACAGAAAGGCAAAGGGTAGGAAGGTGGGAGTACATTAGCTTTGCTGGCAGAGGGAGAGTGGACAGACAGAGATTGAAAGCCACAGAAAAGCCCCAGATAAACTCACTGAGCACTGGTTCAAGTAGTCCCTTTTCTTGGAGTAATGACTCTAAACTGACATCAGACACACAAGGCTCCTCCAAAAGGGATCCAACAGAAGGCAGCATTACTGACTCCGTGTGTTTCTGTTTCCATCTCACCAGATCAACAACACAGCGGTTGGTCATGCCATTGTTCTTCCAACCAGCGGCGGTCAGCTGAATCAAACCATTCAGAGGCTTTTGACTTGTCACATTTGTTTGGGTAAAGCATCCAGTTTCTCCTGTTCTAGACAGTTCCAAATCCTTCTGGTCACGCAGCAGTCAGTTGTAAGAAGGGAAGCCCAGTTGGGAATCAGCCCTTTTGTTGATGAATACAAGGGATTCTTGGGTTGAGCAGAAAACACTGGCATCGTGAACGAGTTTTGCTGGGCATTCTCTACTTTGTAAAGAGAAGTTCCTTTTTTGTCTGGTTGCCAGTTTTACAGCCCAAATACTGATAGCTCAATGCTCTAAAAGATGGCCTTCTGCCACTTATGACAGAGCACTTCAGGGATCCCCTTGGATAAAGGAGTACATAAAAAAATACTGAACACATAACTGAATGTGTCATGGGATGAAATGACTTTGCTATCAAGCAATGGACCAGTAAATGTCCAGGCCTTGGTGGTATTTCATGTGACACAAGAGATGTTTGCAGTGATGAGGGAGGGTTGTGTTTGGGTCCTGCAGATGAAACCCACTGTGTTTCTTCCCCAGATGTGTGTGACCCCCATCCCAGCTGTGGTGGAACAGGCCAGAGGCCTGGGTTCAGAGACAGAAGGGCAGCCCCCACAGACGTGGACACGGACATAGCCTTCATCCTGGACAGCTCTGAGTCCACCACTCCTCTGCAGTTCAGCGAAATGAGGAAGTACATTTCCCATATTGTAACTAACCTGGAAATCAGCGCAGAGCCAAAAGGATCCCAGCACCACGCCAGAGTGGCTGTTCTCCAGCAAGCTCCTTACGAACATGAAACCAACTCAAGCTTCCCGCCAGTAAAAACTGAGTTCTCACTAACTGATTATGCGTCCAAAGAGAAGATCATTAATTACCTCCACAACCAAATGACCCAACTCCATGGCACGAGGGCCCTAGGAAGTGCAATTGAACACACAATCGCTCATGTTTTTGAAAGTGCGCCGAGCCCTCGGGATCTAAAAGTCATAGTTCTGATGCTGACTGGAAAAGTGAACAAAAAAGAACTTGAGCACCTGCAGAGGGTTGTCATCAGTGCAAAATGCAGAGGGTACTTCTTTGTTGTCTTGGGCATCAGCAGGAAGGTGAATGCCAAGAGTATCTACAGCCTCGCCAGCGAGCCAAACGATGTGTTCTTCAAACTGGTTGATAAACCAGGAGAGCTCCATGAGGAGCCCTTGCTGCGTTTTGGGACACTGCTGCCATCCTTTATCAGAAGTAAGTGTAATATCCTGCAGCCCAAGTGTCATGTAATGGGCAACACGTGGCCTCAGAGAGGTTAATCACAAAGGTTTTGAGCAGCAGGACCCACTGAAGTTAGTCTCTTTTTTTATGGTTTGTACTGTTTGGTGCAATTTGGGCTGCTCATACTTCACCTAGTTGAGTACGTCTGGGTTTTGTTCACTTTGGCCTCCCCATCCCCTTCCATGTTGATCCACCAAGTAGAGTTTGCACTTCAGTGTGCTTTTCCTTGGTCTCCGTGGGCTCACCTGTGGATTCTGATCTCATCCCACCTGGCTTGCCTCTCACATAGGTCCTGCTGAGGCCCTTTGCAGCACTGCCTTGGAGCTCCTTGGACACCCAGCAGACCTTTCTTCCCAACTTCAGCATAAATGTCATGTCCAGCAGGCCCTTGGCTGGCTCAGGCTGAGATCCAGAGTTGCTGTATGTAGATTTAAGGACCAGATGTACAGGATTCCCTGCTCAGGGATAAATAAAGCTGCTGTATTTGGGATGTGCTGACTGTGCCTCGAAAATTTACATCTCAGCTTTGCTAGAGACCCCAAGCTGGACCTCCAGCTGCCACAGATCCTAAACACACCCGTCCAGCAAGGATAAGACCTCTTTTAGGAAATCTAGTTTTTAGCAAAGATTCCTGAAAATCAGATTAGTGGGCTGGTATACCACAGATTCAGGAATGTCTTGCAGTAAATAGGAAGCAAACATGTGGAAATAAATTTTTAGGTTATCTCTGTTTGCTTTTTCCATTTACTGCTTACAGCAGTCCTGGAAACTTCTAACTCTTGAAAAAACAACATCACCTGTGTGGCTGGAAGTGCCTTGTTACAATAAATGTGTTTATAAGTGACAAACTCAGGCAAACAGCCCTCTTGTAGTTAAGGCCCTCATGTTTGTAAACTGGAATAACAAATTTCCCAGCCCAGGATGTTGCAGTAACCAAATATCAAGCAAGAAAAGTTATTTTGGTTACTTTTTTTTGTTTGTTTGTTTTTAATTAAGAAGAAATAAATGTAATGTGTCGGTGGTGGGTATCCAGCAACTCCAGTATTTAATGTCTTCATTAAATTCAACTTTTTCAACTCCAGTATTTAATGTCTCTCTCTATCTACAGGTGAATTTGCTTTCTACCTGTCTCCAGAGATAAGGAGACAGTGTGAGTGGCTCCAGAATGGTCAGCAAGTGCAGAGCCAGCACCCCATGCTCACTGGGCAGAAAGCAGTGTGAGTAATGCTTTGGGGAAAAGGAAAAAAAAAAAGCAACTTCACTTTCAAAAATCAGGATTACCTTTTAATTAATGTAAATATAACAATATTTCATTTAATTTTACTCGTTACCCCAGTGCTGTGTCAAAAGAGCAACAGAGATATCTTATAGAGAAGGGTCATGTATAATTTTAAATTTGGGGTAAGTTTCATATTTATATATGTATAAAAATATGAAGGAGGTATATGCTGACTTTGATCATGTAGATCAGGAATACCAAAAATTACTATTAATTTGGGGCTTTCTACTCCAAATATTGTTTTCAGAGGCTGCGCTGCCCTGGATTATCTGATAACCAGAATCCATCACAGCATCCATGCTAATATTTTCTGAAGAGAAGTGAAAGCTTCTCTTCAGAAAATATTAGCATGGATGCTGTGATGCATTCTGGGTATCTTCTTCTCTTCACAGCAGAAAGTGTGTCACCCAGATTCACTGGCTGGCACAGAGCTGTCCTGGCTTTAGAAGGCCAAGCCCCTTGTAGTCAGGCATGCTACAGATCTGTCTACTGAATTCACCCTTATCAGAGAATCACAGAACAGTTTGGTTTGGAAGGAACCTTAAAGAACATCTTGTTCCAACCCCTTGCCATGGGCAGGGACACCTTCCGCTAGACCAGGTTGCCCCGAGCACTTTTCACTGCTTGGATCTAAGCACTTTTCATTCTTCACTGTGGGCAAATCTAAAGCTGGCAAAGACTCCTGACCTCAGGTGGGTTCTTGCCAATGGCTTCTACGTCAGCTCTTCACCGCTTCCAAAATTCTGCTCAGGTTCACGGCTCCCAACGCGACCGTCAGCCAGACCTTCACCGCCAGCACCACGGTCAGCGCAACCATCAAGCCAGCGGCGAGCGCCCATGCCAGAACCACTCCTGCCAGCACCACGGCTCAGGGCAGAGCTGCAGACACCACCCCAGCCAGCTCCGTGGCCCAGGGGAACGCCACTGCCCAGGGAGCAGCCAGTGCCACCGCCCACACCAAAGCCGGCGGCCGGGCCGCCACCAACGCCACAGGCACCGCGGCCGGCGGCAGGAGGAGACACAGCGGTATGTGAACAGCTATCCCCACGTGGGCAGCGCCTCCCTCTAGGCTGAACCGCAGCAGCCTGTGGCTCTTCTTGCCCCCTGAGAGGATTATTCCTGTGGGAAATGTCACCCAGGGGCCAAATTTCGGTTTTAGTTGTAAATCTGCAAATCTGTGCTGGGGCATTGTCAACTTGTGTTAAAAATTTTGTGCAAAAATGGGTGGGGGACAGGCTGCCCCTAGGCAAAACACAAGCAGGAACAATCCATCCAGCTACAGAGAACTTCTCTTTCCAGTGTGGCTCATTTGTTTCTGTGATTTCCTCGTAGCATCACCCCTTGGCCAAGTTTTGCTATTTATGGTGGTTCATATGATGGCATTGTTTGAACTCTCATCTGATATGAATAGTTAGTTCATCAATGGATCAGTGTGGAGACCTATTTGGGAATGCCAAGCCTCTTTCATGTGAGCACAGTTCATACAAAGGAGGTTTCCCAGGTATTTTTGCAAGGGGCTACAGGCAGATCTGCACTACCTGAGCAAGCATCAAAGAATGTGTCTAAGCACAGGAAAGCTCATCCAGTCACTGATGGCAAGTCCCTGCATGAATAATAAATAAAAAGCAATAAATAAAAGCAATCAGCTTTTGCAAGGCTAATGCTTTCCTCAGCTTGAGTGGAATAAACTTTTCTGGGTATTTTTTGCTCCACCAGTGCTTTAAGCAGTGCTTTTAAAGGTCTCATCCTGTGATCTGCCAGAGCAGGAAAACCTTTCCATGATAACTTCTTTGACCTTTTAAAGTTATCATCCCTGGAAGTATTCAAGACCAGGTTGGATGGAGCTTGGAGCAACCTGGTCTAGGGGAAGGTGTCCCTGCCCATGGCAGGGGGTTGGAATGAGGTGGTCTTAGAGGTCTCTTCTGACCCAGACCAGTCTGTGATTTTATGTTCACTCTTAGGCAGGCTTGGCTTGAAGGTCTTCAGCAGCTCAGTGAATCCATTGCACCCTAGAGAAGGAAGGATCTGACTGGGCACATTTACAGTTGTTGGGAAAGTGGTGGGAATTTCAAGCTGTGAGAATCTTGTTAAAAAAAAAAAAAAGCGCTTTGATTTGCTAGATTGCAACAAATTATTAAAGATAAATAAACCACCTGGTGAATTATCTGAGCTATGGAAAACAAAGCCTCCCCTGCAGTGGCATTTCAGACAGCCAAGTACCAACCTGGCTTGCGCTTGCCGTGGAAAGCAGATTCTGCAGCACTGAGGCAATTTTCCCCTCGAGATCTTTCCCTCTTCATTCACTGCTCGGTGTCCCTTCTGACTCTGCCCTGCAGCAAAGGCCCACGACATCCAGATCACAGAGGTCACCGAGAGCAGTGCCAGGCTGCGCTGGGCCAGCCCCGAGCCACACAACACCTTTGATGTCACTGTCACCTTGGCACACGACCACTCCCTCGTGCAGAGGCAGAACCTGACTGGCACCGAGCACGTGATCCGAGGGCTCAGGAGTGGGCAAAAATACGTCGTCGTCATCACTGGCTACCAAAAGTCCCAGCCCAAAGTAACCTACACAGGATCATTCAGCACGAGTAAGTGACTCTTAAAAACATGTGGACATTTATTTTTTCACTAAGTGGACACAAAAAGTGGGAGGGAAAAAAGAAAAAAGGGATGGGGAATCAGTTGGTACCAACAGTCCCAGCCCTGGCTGTGCTAAGTTGTGTCACCTCATGTCTGCCATCCTCTGCATCATCAGCAGGGTATGAGATGTGGCAGATGTGTTTCTTTGAAAGATGGGAGTTATACTCCAGTGGGGTTAAATCCTCACAGAATGTGGGATAATTAAAGGCAGTCCCAGAGTGAGTTTGTTACATGCTGGAGGGTTTGTACATCGGTGCAAAAGGTCTTGGTGGGGGTCCAGCCTGCACTACTGCAATTAATAATGAATCAAACTGGTAAACTCAGTCCAGCCCAATTTCAAAATAAGCAAGAAAAGCTACTTCCCTGATAGCTATTTCCATAGCTACTGATCTGCTTCCCACACTATCCAGAAAAACCCACAAAGAAGAGATGAAACGGAAAGTTTAGTCCCTTGGGGATCCAAACTCCACGTGTGCAGATCCCATGTGAGCCTCACCAAACTCTCTGGCATGGTCAGAAGTTGCTGTCTAAGACACAGACAATTTTTTTTAGTACAGCTGGCAAAAAGGCGACTTGGCTTGGGGGTGGGAAGTTTGTGCTGGTCCTGCCAGTGCTGTGTCTGGCTTCCTCTGGCACTTCTGAGACAATTCCAGTGCCCATGGAGAGCCTTTCCTCTGGCTTCAGTGGGTTTGGACCAGTCCCTTACCTTCATAAGCAATAAACGTGCCCACAAAAATGTTGAGAAAAGACATCAGTGGGTAGAAGTAACATTTGCACGTGCTGAATTGGATCTCCCAATGCCCTGGGAAGCTGCTTTTCCCATAGAATAAATCTTGAATGGGAATAAACTGAGGAGGCAGTGTTGGCAAGCTGTGACCTGGACACTGAGTAGGATTGTCCCCCTTACGCACACCCAAACTGTACACTAAAGAAAAGCAAATCCAGCCCTTCCTGTGGCTGCAGACCCCTCCAGCCCCTTCCAGGTGGAATTCTTTTCACCTGTGATAATCCTCACCATACCTCCTAGAGGGATGTGAGGCCTGATGGGAGGAGTGTGGTCCAAGAGAGCCCTTGAGGGAACAAGAGAATACAGATCCATCATGGATTGGCTCCCCTGGGGATGCCATTTTTATTCTGCCATCTCTAAGGCCAGGAAACCAAAGCTAAACTGGCTCCGGAGAGGCCACATCCAGCTCCTGAACCCCTGCCCTGTCAATGCTGTGGGGTGAGTGGGGGCCATCCAAATCAGCCACAGGGGGCCCTGAGGATGCTCCTCTGTGGTGACCCCCGAGGAAGAGCCCAAGCAGAGCCACTGGCTGGGGACGGAAGGCGATCCCATCCCGGGAAGTTGGGGATTACTCATCCCATCAGCTGCCTCCAATAAACATTTCTGGGCTAGACAGATCCAGACCCGGCCCCTGTGCTGGAGCTGTGGCCAGGGAGTTTGTTTATGACTGCACTGAGGGTGCAGCTGCTGCTGATGCCCTCCCCCTTGACTGACCCTCTGCCTCTCCTCCACAGAGACCCTGGCACAGTCCCAGGTGTCCCTGGCCAACATGATGCTCAACACTGAGCCACTGGAAGGGCCTGAGAGTGGTGAGTGTGGGCCATGGGGGGATTGCTGGGCTGGGGGCTCTCACTGTCCCACCAACAGCAAAGGATCTGCAAGTCCTTGGCTCTGCAGAGCCAGCTGATCATGGCCTTGGTGACATCCTTGGCTCTACGGGTCTGAGCCCTGCACTGGGGTCTCTGCCTCATTTCATCGCTTTGGGGGACATCAAGCTCATCACATCGATGCTGTCACACTCAGTGCTACCATGTGTCACAACCCCTCCTCCAAGGACCTCTCAGCCTTCATCAAGCACAGCCACAGCAGGCACACCAACAATGGATCTGTCATCCAAAACTCACCCCTGAATTATCCCACGTTCTCCTTTAAACGTTTTGCTTGTGCTGTGGCTCATTTCCCTCACAAAGCGTCCGGAGAGCATGGGGAAATGCTGCTGCTCAGCGTGTTCAGACAGGAGCTGTGAAGCTGCTCTTGAGCTCTGGCTGCCAGTGTTGAGTGGGATGAGCATGGATCTCATTCATGCCTGGCTGGTGGCACCACTGGAGCTTTGTGCAGCGGAGGGGCCAAGGGCTTGTGCTGGACCAGCTCATTTCTCCTTCCTGCATGAACCATCATCATTCCCTGGCCATGTGCTCCCGCTCATTTGGCCCCACTCCCTAGCACTGACATCCCCCTCAGAAGCCTTGTGACAAGGTGACAAACACTCCCTGGCTTTGTTTAACCCCTTGTTTAAGCCCTTGGCACCAGCCCTTGGGAAACCAGGTTTGTGGGCTTCTCCTGCTCCAAGGAAAATGGATGTGCTGCGTGCTTGCTCTGCTCTTCCACGCAGACCTCTCCACCTCAGCTCCTCTCACCCACCCACTTGCAGCAAACGCCTCTGCCTGAGGATTCATGGCAGCCAGCAATCTGGGGGGAGCATTCCCCAAGGACACTAATCCAAAGGTTTTCAACAGGATAAAGACTCTAAAGAGGGCAGGGAATTGGGGATGGGTTTAGCCAAGCCTCCTCCAGCTCATGGGAGTAAATCTTCCGAGAGACCTCGGAGCAAAGCCCACACTGTGCCCTCCTTATATAGGTAAAATAGCATGGATGGCCCAGCATAGCATATAAAAACTCTGGGATTTGGACCTAACTTATCATTTTTTGGGGCAGGAAAGGAACATATGTCTAAATCTTCACTGAGCCTTCACATATACCAGGTGCAACTTGCTTTTAGAGATAAACACACATAAGGACTAGAAGTTACTGCCAAGACAAAGAGCTTTGAAAACAGAGGGGGGAGATTTGTGTGAGGGCTCAGTTCTAAGTGCACCAGTGGGGAGTAACGGGTTCCCACTATGCTGCTCCAAGGATTTGGGGTTTGGATCTGTGACAAAACCAAGAGCAAGAAGAGGTAAGCTGGAGGCTGGGGAAGGTTTGCATCCAGAAAAGCAAGACAAAACACACAAGAAGGGAATACCACCAGTCCTGAGCCAGGCTTTATTTTCCCTTTTTTTCTCTTTTCAATCTCTTTGCTTTTTCAGCTTTTAACCCTCTCAGAGTCACTTAACCTTTGCACCTTTTGCCATGCAGATTGGCCAGACCCTTGCTTGCTGGACTTTGACATGGGCATGCAGTGCAAGGACTATCAGATTGTGTGGTTCTTTGACTCCAAACACAAGTTCTGCAGCCAGGGTTGGTATGGTGGCTGTGGAGGTAATGCCAATAGATTTGAGACCGAAGCTGAGTGCAATAACAAATGCTTAAAGCCATGTAAGTACCCCATGAGGATTCACCCTCTTGCATTTTGTCCTGTTGTCAAATGATGTTTGGATCAGAGAGAAAACACCGTTTAAAATCCAAACCCGTGCACTTTTTCCTCCTCCAGCAGCAGATGAGAAAGCCATGCAGCAGCCACTCCTTGAGAAAAGATTATCATCAGGTAACACCCCCCCAAAAAATTAATCATCACAAAAAAAGCAAACCCATTCTTTCACCTTGACCATTTCACAGCATGCATCCAAGCCTGTCCCACCCCAGATCAAAAGTAGCACAGACTTAATTTTCACTTGCTCCTTCACACAACCATGCCCTTCCATCTGCTTTGCATGAGCAAGTCACTTTGCATGTGTGCTGTCCCACTAGGACGTGCTGTGTTGGCACAACCTGAGTGGCAAAGCTCACTGGATTTCATGAGGGAGCTGGGGTTGCTGAACTGGAGGAGCGTGGCACAGTCCCAAACCTGTTTGTGTTATCTCTGCGTGACCAAGAAGTGCCACTGCTCTGCTGAAATGCAGAGAATTCCCAACATTTTGCTGCCTGTAACCGAAACACCTGATGAAAAGTGACTCCATGGGGCTCAGGTATTGCATTGAGATGTTTTCCTTCGTCACCAAAAGATAAAAGTCAAGGTTGAGGGAGCAGGAAAATGGTGGTGCCCTCCTCTCCTCAAGGAGTTTCTGAGGTTAAGGGGCTAAGTTTGCAAACCTCTTCAAGACCTGGAAAGGGAGAAGAGGCTTGAAATCACCTGTGTTGGTTCAACAAGGCATTGGGATGGGAACAGAGGCCAGAAAATCCTTATCAGAGCAGTCTTTCCTTCCCAGAGGTGTTTCGGGGCCCTTTGCGGAGCTTGGGAGGGAAACCAAGGTGTGAAGACATCTCTGGTACCTAAAGGCAGACTTTAGTCCTCGCAGTGGCATGACAGGGTTTGAAAAGGCAAATTACAGACCCTTCCATCTCATTTGACTTTCTTAGGTTTATTTTAGGATCCCTTAAATCACACTTGGGAGTTTTTGTCACTGGCAGCCCTGCAGAGATGGGGAGGCAAGGAGGAGGCAGCCACCACCAGTCACAGAAATGTCTGGGGTGGCAAAAAGGGATTTCAAGGTGCTTTGGGGATGCAAATGGGCATCACGGATCCTCTGGCTGTAGTTTGAGCACTTTGCTGCCAGAGGAAGCAGCACACAGCTCGTGCAGGAGCCTGCAGCTTCACTCCAGAGCAGGATTCCACCCTTGGAGAACAGGGAAGCGTCCCTGATGAGGTTTACTCTGGAGGGCGCGTGTTTCTGCTAGCCCTGTCCCACAGGCCAGCCCCCTTCTGATCATTGTCACATGCCTTGGTGATTTTTCCAGCAACGGTTTCTGAAGCTAAAGTGATATTTCATCAACTTGGCATGGCTCTGCCCTGGGCACAGAGCCAAGAAAAGCAGCCGAGGGGCCCTGGAGGGATGCTCAGGTCTCTGCCCGCCGTGCTCTGCTCGCTTTATTCCCTTTCCTTTTTCTGCAAAGCCAGACCTTGAATCCATGTGGAAAATGCACACAGGAGTTCAGTGCAGCTCAGCTTTTAAGGTGCTGGGTGGTGGCTCAGGCTCTAGGTTTCAGCCCATAGCAGGTGCAACAATGAGAAATGAGTTCAGCTCCCAAACCTTAAGGTACTTTGGGAGCAAAAACATGGAGCAGACCCGCTTTGCTTTTGAAGCCTTTTAAATGCTGTGATCCCCTTTAATTATGGACTTATTGTGTAATTTTTCATGTGTAGATGTGGAACTTGAGGCATGGTTTAGTGGTGGGCTTGGCAGTGCTGGGGTAATGGTTGGGCTCAAGGGTCTTAGAGGACTTTTCCAACCTTAATGATTCTATGGTTTTATTTTTTTATTGTTATTAACTTTCTTACCATGGAAAAAGCAACTCTTAAGTGTAACTGAAGAGCCCAGGTACATTTTCTCCATGGGATGACTCAAAATCCTGTCTCTCACCATCTTTTCAACCTGCTACAGCTTAAAACACATTTTAGCTCCCTAGTTCTTTCTCTCCATAAATTCTTGGAAATTTTTGGTTAAGCTTTTGTTAGATTTCACACTGAAATAGGGGAAAATTACGTTATATATGCAAAAGAAATTCTTCTGTTTTGATTAGTGTTTGGATTTGATTCCTGGGCAGGGTTTGGGGTAGAGTCATTCCTGTGTTCACATCTGCTGGATTTCAGTGTTTTGGAAGGTGGGGAAAGAAGGGAGATGGACTTTGGAAAAAGAGAATCTGAATATAAAAAAGGCAAAGAGCCTGCCTAAGGTGTGGGGAAGCATTTGGCTGTAGGAGCCCAAAAGCAAAGCTGAACTGGAAGGTTAATACTGATTTCTGACTCCCCCTTACCTGTGGTGTTTATGCTGTGCTGAGCAGAGGTGGCACGAGCTCCTTCTGCATCCCTGTGTGAAGGGAGGTGTGTTACCTGATGGCAAATTGGTGGCTGACACCAGATATTTTTTTAATTTTATTTTTTAAAAATTATTTGGCAATTTCATTTTGCCGCATCCAAGCGCTTTGTTGTTTTGTTTTCCGCTCACCCAGCGAGGGATGCAAGATGCCATGGGCAGCGTGTGGTGGACCCAGGAGCATCTTCACATGGAAGATTTCTCTTTTCAGTCATTTTAGTGGTGCCAGTACTTCTTCCCTTGCAGCCCAGCCAGTCCTCTCCCAGTTCTGAGACCTGCCAACTCATTTCCTCCAGACCCAAGGGATTTGCAGACAGCCACTGCCATGCAACACTCTTCCTTCATCGCTCCTGGATGCATGGCAGCAACACAGGAGACAGTCAAACTTGTGCACCAGGGTTGGTGACCTCCAGGGAAAGAGGTTCTCTTTGTAAAGAAGGAGATGGGATTTAGTGAGAGGAGATGTGCACAGTCTGTGCTGTGGATGCCCCTTCTGAGCCCGCATTCCAGCCCCGCCCTGCAGACACACGCAGAAAAGGCTGTGCTTCACCCAGGAGTGCTGCTGACCACTGTTGCTCCTGCTTTTTTCCACAGTCATGGACGTCTGCCGCTTGCAGAAGGACGAGGGCACGTGCAGGAACTTTGTGCTGAAGTGGTATTACGACCCCGAGACCAAGAGCTGCGCCCGCTTCTGGTACGGCGGCTGCGGCGGCAACGAGAACAGGTTCAACACGCAGAAAGAATGTGAAAAACTCTGCAGCCCTGGTAAGAGGGACTCGGCCAAATCCCCGGCACTCCCACTCTGCTCCGTGGGGTTGGACTCCTGGCCATTACCTCATTTATCTTCCCTCAGTATCCTGCATCAAAACCTTATCTGTTCCTTCTTTCTCCACCAGGTACCATCAACCCCGGCGTGGTGACGACGATGGGGACATAGAGCCGGGGGCTGGCCAACACTTTACCTCTGAGACAGCATCACCTTTGCCACCTTGCCCCTATAGAAGCTAAGGGTATAGACGACCTTGCACTGTAATATTTCATGCTTTTAACTCCCAAGCAAACCCCGAGGAGAGGGTTTTGCCGCATGACCTATCAATATGGTGCTAAAATGTTTGTGGACTGAGTGCTACACGTGCCCGGGTTATATTGTATAGCTTCAACATTGCCAAATATTTACCTAAGTGCAGATTGTTATTTTCTCTCAACGTGTCTCTAAATTAGCCTTTCCCCCCCACCCCAATTCTGGCCATCTGCCTATCTAAGGCACTGTAAAAATGAGTAAAAAAAAAGAAATCGTAATAATTTCACTGCAGCTTGTTACCTGCTTGCTTTTATCCTTCTCATAACTGAGCATAACTTTACAGGGGAAGCCTTTGTGTAAGAGAGTGGCTGATTCTGATAAACAAGTGGTTCCATTTTCACTCTTCCTTTTTATTTTTAATTTTTTTTCTCCTTTTGCTGGATTCAAGCTCAGACTAGATCTCTTGTATGCATTTGTACCACATGTGGCCAACCGAACTAGCAAGGAAAAGGAAGCAAAGTTTCCAAATGCAAATGCACTGCTGGGACCAAGGCCTCAGTTAACAAATCTTTAAATTGTGGTGTAGGATGCCTCTGGCATTCTTCTGATGTTGTATGTTTTATAAAATACAAAGCAAAGCAGTCTGGGGAGGGGGGAGCAATGGGAGGGAGGGGGGATTATTTTTATTGTGGATTCTGTGTCAGGAAGTCTATACAAAGAACTTTTAAATAAAGTCTAATGGAGGTTTTGAGAAACTCCTGAGTTTGTCTTCATTAAAGCCAGTGTGGGTATCAATGGAATAATTTTCCAGGGTCTGGAAAACAACTACTTGGGGAGGGAATCCCACTGCACCTCAAAGGGAGGATAGATGCAGTTAAGGGTATTCAGGGGGACAGCACTGAGAGGCTGCTGGCAACCTGGAGATCTCCAGCTTGGGAAAAAGGTGGAAACAGAAATGTCTTGGTTGTGAAATCTCCATCCTAAAGGAATTTAAACTCAGCTGGACATGGCATGGAGCAACTTGGCCCCAGCCAGTCCTGGGTGTCCCCTCCAACCTGTGTGACTCAATGACCCCATAAATATTTTCATCTGTCTCCTTCGTTTTCCACAGCCATGATTTTTACCCTTCCTGTCTTTCTCTGAGCTCACACAAGGAAGATAAAATTCCCAGAAACAATGCATATTTCCCTGCCCCTTCAAAAATCCCCCTTGAAAGCACAAAGCAGATGGAAATGGCCACCCCAGGACACAGGGAACCTCTGGGCTGTGGGGCTGATGTCCTGAGTTTCCCTGTGCCTCCGTTGTTGTCTACAGGCAGGGCTTGATAACGCTTCCCATGGCCTGCTGGAGGTGCCTGGAAGGAAAAATGGAGCCTTGCAGGAACATGCCATAGAGAGGGCAGCAGGAACACCAAAACCAGGGCATTGGTGAGGGGGAACTGGGAGAGGGAGACTGACTTCTGGAGAACTGAATTGGTTAAATCTTGGAAAGGAGAGCTGTTCGGGATACAGACAAGACTGACGTGGCAATTAAAGGATGGTTTATTGCAGAATCAGTCTCATGGGAGAGTGAGACCTTTAGGTTGTTACATTCAGTACCACGACACCAGAAAAACCGTCTTAATTCTAGTTACAATGTCTTCTATAAATTTCTCATCCAATCAACTACTTCCACAAAGTTCTCTAGCATCTTCATAAGCCAATCATTAATTGCTATGTTTGCTGTGTTTCTACTGCAATGCATCTCTTTATCCAATCATATAATTCTGTGAAAACCTATTGCTGTACCTTCTCCTTTTAACAGGTTCTACTACCAAACTTTAATATTTTCTACTGTCTTGCTTAACATGTTTATTTGCTTATATGAGACATATTTCTACTTGCTTAAAACATATTTCTACTTAAACTACAAATGACAGTTTTACTTTTACTGTTCTAAACTCCCAAGCCTTCTCCAGAGCCTTAGGTCAGACATTATATCCATGAATCCTGAATGCTCGAGGCCTTGGGAGCTCTCTGGGCCTACATTTCCCACAGAGACCCCTGCAATTCAGGGCTTATCCAGGCACTCTTCCATGGGTCAGGGTGGGACTGTCACGAGGAGAAGGCCACCTGGTGCTGTCCTGCTGCTTTCTGAAGCACTTCAGGCAGGTCCCCGTGGGCCACCACAGGAGATGCTCCACGTGTGTCGCACGCACAACAACGATGCCTTTGGCAGCACCTCCCAGGAGGAGGGTTTGCCCTCCACGACACCATTTGCAAGGCTAAATTAAGCCGGTCTGACCCCCCAGGCTCCCTGCTCAGCGCTGCTCACGATCCACAGGGTCCCAAGGGCCTCACCCTGACTGTCCAGGGCGCAAGAAGAGCCCGCAGGGCTGCCCTGGGCTTTGTCCTCGTGGGGGATTTACAGTTCAGGCATCCCATCCTTGGCACGAGGAACAGCCCAGATCCAAAAACTTCCCGTCAGCAATGAGCCACTTTGTGTGGGGACAGGGGACAGCTTGGCTGGGAATGCAGCCAGCCACGGCAGCTGAGCTGGGGAAGCTGCGCTGTTTATTTGGCACCTTCCCCGAGCACACCATCAGAAAAAAGAGGAGAATGGGTAAATGTCATCTATCTATCTATCTATCTATCTATCTATCTATCTATCTATCTATCTATTTTATTATTGTAACTGGCTCTTGCAGCGGCTCCGAGGGACTCAGGAGCCTGTCCTGCATCTCTCACCTGGTTTAAAAGCTGCACTTAGGTTAAAGCGATTCTTCCCTCCGTCCTCCCACCCCCCTGCAGCACGGGAGAGGTTTGCCCAATGCCGGCGCCGCCTCCGTTTCCCGGGGAAGCCGCTTTCCATGGCCCGTGCAGCGCTCCAAGGGTGCCAGGGCGCATCCCGGGCTTTCACGGCGCGCCAGCGGCAGAGATCTATCTATCTAGGGGCCCCTCGGGCAGGGGCCCCTCATCCCCTCCCATCCCCGGGGCGTTGCAGGCGCCTCCCGAGCCTTTTAAGGAATTGCGTTACGCCCCGGGCCCCCGTCCAGCGGCCACGAGGGGCTGCACATGGAAGTCATTTGCAGCCGGGAGCGCATCTGCCAGCGTGGCTGCGGCACCAGAGCGGGAATAAAAATAGCCCGGTCCGGCCCGAGCCACGCGCTCCGCCGGCGGCTGCCCCCCGAGATCCGCCCCGCTGCTTTGGGGGCGGCCTCAGACCCCCCTTTGGGCAGGATTTCCTCTGTAGACATCACCCCCTGCATCAAAAGGTCTTGCTTCAAAAGGTACTGCCACAATCGTACAGCCCTGCCCGGGAGAGGGGCAGCCATGCCGTGAGAGCCGGACTCCAGCCTGGAATTTCCCTTCGAGCCGAGGGCACCTTGTGAGATGAAAGAGTGTCACTGGAATTGCTCTAAATCTCTGCAGTTTTCCAGGTTTGGGACAGGTAAACCTTCACAGGGCTGGTGTAGGTTGAGGTGACCCTGCCTCTGGACTTGCATAAAATCCAAGTGAGCCTTGAATGTAATGCTGTGCCTTCAAATCTGAGTGCTAATTTTGTCCCAATGAAAGAACCACAGAACGGGATGGGTTGGAAGGCACCCTAAAGAACATCTTGTCCCACCCCCTGCCATGGGCAGGGACACTTTCCATTATCCCAGGTTGCTCCATGCCCCTGTCCAACCTGTCCTTGAACAATTCCAGGGATGGGGCAGCCACAGCTTCTCTGGGCACCCTGTGCCAGGGCCTCACCACCCTCACAGGGAAGAATTTCTTTCTAATATCCAATCTAAACCTACTCTCTTTCAGTTTGAATTCATCCCCCCATGTCCTGTCACTACATTTTTCTTGTATTGTCCCTTCAGGTCCTGAAGGGAGATGGGTGAGGTGCAATCAGCAGAGCCACCAGCCCTTATTTTACCAGGGAATTTCCTCATGGAGCATTTCAGAGTCAGGCTGCCCAGAAGAAGCCACACAATCCTACTCTCCTTCCTACACCTACACTTCATCCTTAAAGAGTGATAGTGGACAGTCCCTGGGACAAAATATTACAAATAGTCACTGTCAAATCTCACTTTCTCCAGTTGAAATCCAGAGGGTTTTGGATGACTCTGCTGCCCTTGGAGACCAGAAAGCTAGGAGTCTGCTGGTGAAAACTCCAGGGTTCAACCCTGGAGCACAGACATAACCACTTATGGTACCAGTGGTGTCATAAATATGAAGAGCAGGATATGTCCTAGAGCTCAACATTGAAGCCAGACCCTTAAATTTAGGACAGCATCAGCATTTAATGCCTGGTTAGGTTCCTTCAATGCTGCAGCTTTGCATTTAATCACAGCCTTTTAGGGAGACCTTTACAAGGAGAGGCAAAGTGGCTCTGACACATTTTATTAGCCAGTATTAAATTTATTACATCAGTAAAAGAAGCCAGTCTAGGAGTCTGTGGATGCTCAGATGTACCTGCCCAGATCCTTCCTGGGTTTTCCAGCAATGCCCTACACAGCCAGTGTTGACATTGCAAGGTCAGGAGTTCAGATGTCTTCCATGCCAGGCTTTCCTGGAAATTAGGAGTGTGTCCAAGTGCTTGAGCAGAGATGCAGATAAACTTGGAGCAGCTGAGCCTGCAGCAGAGGATCTTCAGATCACTGGGACACAAGTGTGGGCATTTCCTTGGCCAGGGCTCTTCTGCTTGTGGGATGGAAATACTGCAACTCCCAACCCTAAAATCACAGGAGTAAGATGGAGATGAAAAGGCAAAAGAAGGGGATTTGGGAGATCCTAGATTTTCTAGGTGCTCCGTTGCTTTCTGCCTATGTTTTACGGCCCAGTAAGTGTTTTGGGGGCAGAAGAGTTGCTCCTGGGGAGCAGCACCTGGCAGGGAGCTCACTGCAAGCAAGCGCCATTCCCGTGAGCTGAGCTGAGCTGGGCATCCCGGCCGGTTTCAAATCCCAAAACTTCAACCCACGATAACACCAAACCTCTCAGACCTCGCCCAGAGGCCGGGGATCACTCAAAATGGCAGCAGGCAGCTCTCGGGAAGCGCAGCCTTCCCAAAAGCAAACCCCACGGCTCAGTGGGACGTGGCAGGATAAACAGCCCCAGCAGGAGCCGGGAGTGCGCTCCAGCTGCGGGATGATTTATGGGACAGCAGGAGCACTTTTTTTTTTTTTTTTTTT
>WAAG01012779.1:26768-50949 GCA_013390105.1 Tichodroma muraria | reverse complement strand
TGATTTTTTTTTTTTTTTTTTTTTTTTTTTGGTTAAACAGAGCAGATCCGAACCAGATGTGTAACCTTTATCTCCGTTGCTGCGGAGAGAGACGGGGGAGCAGACAGGGGAGAGGGAAAGACGTTCGAGTTTCCATGAGCGGCTGCTCTGCTGCCTCCCAAAGCCAGCTCATGAAGAAAAATGAGCCCCGGCAGCCAGGAAACTTCGCTGAACTCCGTATTTTGTTTCTCCCTCCGTTGCCGCGGCGACCACGCCGGAATAAAAGCACGGCCGGCTGCGACGACCTCCCCGTGCTGCTCCAAAAAACCTGATATTGTAAAGATGTAACCCGGGCAGGGGGGTGAGGATGAGCCTTGTGCTGTGCTGCCCGTGGCTGGGAAGGGCTGGAGGTTCAGACGCCCCTCTTGTGGGATTTTTCCCACCCAGGCAGCAAGGTGCAAGGGGAGGGATGTGGGAGAGTGATGGGTGCTGCCTGGTGATCCCAGGGCCACCTGTGAGGAAAAGCTCTTGGGAAGGCTCTGCTGAGGGAAGACCACAAAATGGGGAGTTCTGAGTCCAGCTCTGGGGTCCCCCGGACAGGAAGGCCATGGAGCTGTCGGAGCCAGTCCGGAGGAGGGCCATGGGGATGATCAGAGGGATGGAGCAGCTCTGCTGTGAGGAAAGGCTGAAAGAATTGGGATTGTTCAGCCTGGAGAAGGCTTTGAGGTGACCTAATCCAGTAGCTGAAGGGACCCTACACAGAGAGAAACTTTTTACGAGGGCCTGGCGTGACAGGACAAGGGGGGATGGCTTAAAATTGACATGAATGAGTTCAAACTGAAAGAGATTAGATTTACATTAAATATTAGGAATTCTTCCCTGTGAGGGGTGTGAGGCCCCAGCACAGGGTACCCACAGAAGCTGAGGCTGCCCCATCCCTGGAAGTGTCCAAGGCCAGGTTGGATGAGACTTGGAGCAATCTGGGACAGTGGGAGGAGTCCCTGCCCATGGCAGGGGGTGGAACCAAGATGATCTTTAAGGTCCCTTCCAACCTGAACCATTCCATCATTCTATGATGCTCTGATTTCCAAACTCATAGCTCCATGTCTTGCAGCTAGGGAAGCACTCTAGGAATAACATCCAGCTCTTACTCACCAGAAATTAGCTCACAAACCTGGGAAGAAAGCACCCCAATGTGCTGCTGGGGATCTCTGAGATGGGAGTGTCCTAACAGGCAAAGGCCAAATAAGCCATTGCTCTTGAAAAAAGGCAGAAATTATTTATGTGTGTGCGACTTAATATATATATATTATATTTATGCCTTACAAATGGGCTCTGCAAATCAATTAACTGAAGTGGAACTGAAAAAAAAAAAAAAAAAAAGAGGTTGTTAGGGACAGAATCAGTAGTTTATTTCTAAAATACTCCTCTGGCTTTCCAACAGTGATTAATTTGGCAGATGGGGAGGTTGCGTTGGAGGTTAATGAAAAAAAAAAGAGCATTGCATTAGATTGACTGGAATATTGCAGAGGCCATGACACAGCCTTTGGAAATAAGTGGAACACTGTGGCTGCTCCCCTACACTGCTTGGATTCCAGGCTCCCCTACTCCTTCCATTTACTGATGGTAAATCTGGGGTGACAGCTTTACCACTCACTGTCCAGCAGCTGAAAACTTAAACTAGTGCCAATTGCAAAGGCAGGTTCAATATGCTCACTCACTGCTCACATATTTATCCCTGGAAATCTGGTGATTTTGGGGGAAAGAACGGTTTTCTAAGTAAAAAGTGTTAAAAGAGGAGTTTTGCAGCAGGAGGGTTACATACACTGAGCCTGACCTCTCCCACAGCTCCACAGACCTCATGGCATTGCATTTTGCCCCTGTTCACGGATTTCTTTTGGGGGGGTTTGGTGTTCTTTTGTTTGTTTGGTTGGTTTTTTTGGTTGGTTGGTTTTGTTGTTTGTTTTTTTTTTTTTCTTGGGGGGGTAGGTTTTTATTTAAGATGCTATAAATGAGAAATTATTCCGGAAAAGCCAAAATCCTGTCCTGGGTGCTGGGGTCCCTGCACAGCTTGCTGGGTGAAACATCCAGATCCCTGAATTCCCAGTGTTTGGAGTTATGCAGGGGTGGATTTTGGGTTAAACACCTGACAGTTTGACACACAGCAAAAAGTTGGAGATCTAGAAGCTTTTTCCAAAGTAACCACTCAAAATCCCCACCTGCAATCGTAATTCTCCTTTTCTTCATGCTTTCTCATCTTCCATCCTTTTTCCTTGGGCTTATAAAGCAGCTCAGCTCTACAATGGATGCAGGTGGCCCCAGAATTTCGGGGGCATTATATTTAATGCTATTTCTCCCTCAGGACAGATTATGGAATGCTATTTCTCCCCCAGGATGGAAGCAGCCACGGGACAAAGGCAGACGGGCACCTCCAGAGCAACCTGGAAGCTGCACCCCCTCTTCCTACCTTCAAAGCCTGCAGGCTGTGGGTGTCAATCTGGGATCAAAAGCAGCGGTTTGGGCAATGGGAAACCTAAAAATGGAAGTGTTACCCTGAAAAGCCACAGTGGACAAGCCCACAGGGTGTGTGAGAACAGCCACAGCTCATCACACAGGGGTAGGACACAGATGAAGCAAGGGAATTAGAATTCTCTTCCCGTTGTGGGACTATTTCCTGAAGTTGGCCCAGTCGGAGCATCCTCCCAACACAGCCCAAAGAGCCCCTCCTTGCCCCCTTCCCAGCAGGACAGGGCAGGAGAGCCGGGTTTAACACCCAAGAGCAAAGCCAGCAGTTTGGAAGAGCCTAAGGAGATCTGAAACGCTTGAGATTAAAGCCAGCTCCACCCTGGAAGTGGGAGCTGAGTAAGGAAGCCAGTTCAGGGCATGGGCCTGCAGGGATGGGGTTAATCCCAGGTTAAAGGGTCTGATGAGGAGATTGAGGGGCTTGCCCTGAGGGGCAGCTCCCATCTCTGCTCCCTGTGACAGGGACAGGACCCAGGGAGCAGCTGGAGCTGTGTCAGGGCAGGGTCAGGCTGGAGATCAGGGAAAGGTTCTTCCCCCAGAGGGTGCTGGTTGCCTGCTCCCCAGGGAATGGGCACAGCCCCAGACTGCCAGAGCTCCTGGGGATGGGGTGTGGATACAGGGAAAGGGATGGTGGCCTTTCCCAACCAGGGCTTGCAGCTCCCTGTCTCCTTGGGAACCAGCAACCACCACCTCCATACCTGCACTTAACACATAACGTCTTTTCCCACTTTTCCACGGTTTTCCTATGAAAAATGACCCCTCTCCATTCAAAGCCCCCACTTTGACCCCCAGTCCTGCTCCAGGCGTTTGAGCATCGCTGGATTGGGAAGACTGAAAACTGCTCGTCCTTTCCACCCCTCCTCTCCTGCTGCTGCAACAGGCAGCAGCTGGAACACTGCCTGTCTTTTATAATCTTAGTTTTGGGAATAAAAAGGCAGTTTTGCTTGCAGCCTGGAGCCAAGCTCCTTGCAAAAGAGCAGGCTGTACTCTGGTCAGCCCTGTGCATTGTCCCTACAGCTGTGTCCCATCCTGGGAACATCTGATGCTGGTGGTCACGTAAGGATGGGGAGGAGAACATCCCCCTTGCACATTTCCTTTGACAGCCTGTGGCAGGGAATGCTTTTCCAAGGGGGCTGTGCTGTTCCCCAGGTGCCCATGAGGCAGTGTGGGCTCAAATCTTTTCCCAGATGGGTTTCCCTATGCGGGGGCAGCTCATTCTGACTCACAGGATCACGGGAGGGTTTGGGTTGGAAGGGACCTTAAAGGTCATCTAATTCCATCCTAATTTCCCTTGCTACACGCCCCACAACTGTGGATCCCACCAGACTCCTCCAGGCATGCCAGAGGCGGATGTGATGAGTTTTCCCAGCCTCAGCAGCAACATGGGACAAGCCCACTGCCAAAATCCACCACCTCCCCAGGAGTTTTCATCACGCCTTTGCTGCCTTGGTATTTCCAGCAGGCAGGAAGAGCTCCAAGCCACGTTTCCAAGCTCTCGACCTGCCAGAGGCACAAAGTTGCTACAAAAAGTTGGCACAGCAGCAAATGTTTGAGCCTTCCCTCGGTTCTGGGGTATCAAAGGGTGAAAAACCCTTTGGCAGGTGCAGAGTACAGAGGGTGAGCAGGAAGGATTTATTTCTGTGGAAAACGCACCTCCTAAATGGCTGCCTCCTCCTTCCCTACGTGTCCATCCACACCAGAAATCTCAGGAATTTCCATGGCAGCGCTCTCAGGAAATCTCTGCATTTCTTCCAGACGAGTCTACGATGGGACGTCGATTGCACAAGAAGGTCTGAGAGCTGGGGAAGGTTGAGTCTAGAAAAAAAAAGAGACAAAAATCCTGAACAACAATGCTGCTTGGAAAAAGCAGTCAGAGGTTTGAAGCACATCCAGACCACTGCTCTGGAAACGAGGCTGAAAAGTCTTGTGACATCAGGCTCTCTCAGGAGGTCACTGCTACTTCCCAGCTGTAAAGGCCTGGGAATGTTGCTAGCAGCCCATGTTTGACTTTGGAAGGTCTGGAAAAGACAACTCTGCAGCGGCCAAGTAGCAAATCATAGAATCACCAAGGTTGGAAAAAGTCACGAAGGTTGGAAAAGAACTCCCAAGATCATTGAGTCCAACCTTCATCCCCACCTTGTCACCAGCCCAGAGAACTGAGTGCCACGTCAAGGCATTCCTTGGACACCTCCAGGGATGTGGGATCCACCACCTCCCTGGGACGCCCCTTTCCAATGTCTGACCACCCTTTCCATGAAGAGATTCTTTCTGATGTCCAACCTGTGGCCGTTTCCTCTCTCCCTGTCCCTGTTCCCTGGGAGAAGAGGCCGATGCTCCCCTGGCTCCACCCTCCTGCCAGGGATTTGCAGCTTCCCGTTGACTGGCGATGCTCAGACCTGGGAAGTACAAACCACAGATATTCTCCACAGGTCGTGGGTTTGCCCTGAAGGTCCAACAGGCCCCTGGCACTGCAGTTTCACCCCCTCTGGCCCTCAGCATAGAGCCCCAGTTGGAGCTTCTGTTCTCAGACACAACCGGCACCTCTGGATTTCAAGCAGGCCATGCTTGAGGAGACAAACATCTGCATTTTTGAAATGGGCACACCAAGGAGCATCGCTGGAAGGTTACAGATGTGTTGGAAGGCCACTTGTAAATGGACTGGGATGCTAATCCCGAATGAGACAGCAGAATCCCTTTGCTTTTTTTTTTCCCCTTGTGCTCCTCCGTCCAGAAGCTGGGACTGACCCCAAGCTCAGGCTGCAGAGAACTTCTGCCATCCCTTCCCTGAGCCACCAGCACAAACAGCACTTGGATGTCGGGATCAGCCCCCATAGATCCCAAAAACGTGGCCAGCTCTGGGCTGAGCAGCGTCTCCCTGCCTCCCACGCAGATCCGGGATCCAGCCGGGAGCTGCATGAGCTCATGGCTGGGGTGTCGCCAGCCCAGCCCGGGAGGGAAGGGACAGAGAGGGAAGGCAGCACGAGAAAAAGGAGGATGGGAGAGGAAAAAAGGAAGGGGGGAAGAAAAAAAGAGAGAGAGAAAAGGAAAAAGGAGAGGAAAAAAAGAAGGGGGTAAAAAAGAGAGAGAGAAAAGGAAAATGTATTTGTATTTAAATAAGGCATCTAAAAGGGGAAGGTGGTAAGGAAAGAGGAAACAAAAAAAGGGAAATGGGAAATGCATATGGACATGAAAATAAATAAAAGGGAAAAGAGAAAGGAAGAAGGAAAAAGAGAAAAGGGGAAAAAAGAGAAAAGGGAAAGTAGAAAGGGAAAAGGAAAAATGAAAAAGAAAAAAGAAGGAAAAAAGAAAAAAAGAACAAAGAAGGAAGAAAGAAAAAAAGAAAAAGACAACAGGAAAAAGGAGCAAGATAAAATAGAAAAAAAATTAAAAGAAAAAAGAAAAAAGAGAAAAAGAAAGGAATACCTTGAGGCCAAGTCCACACGGATCAACAGCAACTCCCAGAGGGGACGAGGAGAGGGATGGGGACCAGGGCAGGGTAAAAGGAGCCTGTTCTCTGCTGAAAACAGAGTTCCCTTGGCAACCCCACAAACTGGGGGAAAAATCATGTTAACTTCATGCCTTTTGACCCCCTCCCTATGAATGCTTCGAGCCCTGTGTGTATTGAACACATGGATGAGCAGGGAAATCTCTGGAGCCAAGGGGCAGGAAGGGGACTCCTTGGATTTCAGAGAACCTCTCTGCTCACCGGTGGGGGGGCAACAACAGCGGCACCAGCTCAGACAATGAGGGATGCAAGGAAATAACCCATGAGTTATTAATTAAAATTAATGAGTTTATTAATGAAATAACCCATAACCATGAGTGGAGAGCCAAGTGTTTTTAGGGATCCTGTGTGGCTGGGCTTCCCTCCGGGCTGGTTAAGACATGGGGATGATGTGTGGCCATGAATCCCCGCGTGAGAGCTGGAAGAAGTCCCTTGCTGATGTTACGGCTGCTGCCCCTGCTCTGGTGATAAAAAAAGGAGACTTTTGTCAACAGCCCCACCAAGTTTAATCCTCCTGAGATCACCATCGTCTGCTCTGGTTCCTGCACACTTGGGGTGGCATCACGGAGCAGGATCCCATGGGAAAGCCTATGGGGCAGCTCATCCTCTACCTCTCGACGTCACGGCCAGGGAAAAACCTCCACTACATTTTCCAGAAGAATTCTACAAACTCGGCAGGAATGTGATCCTCATGAACTCAGCTACCAAAACCCCACCCACCCTACCTTGGTACTCCAGCAGTCCTCACCCCACCTCAGGGTAAACCTCAACCATCCTCTGGGAATTTGGAAAACATCTGTATTCTCCCTGTGGGAGCCAACTCAGGGGACACCCATGGAGGGGGACTGTACACCCAGAGCCAGCAAACAAAACCTGTGATGCCAGCACGGGGGGACTGAGAAACACCCAACACTTGGGCAGCTACAGCCCAGCTGCAGTGTGATTTTTCTGGAATGGTTTTATGAGAGAGGCAAGGTGGAAAAGGAGATCTTTCTCCCAAAACCCAGGCCTGCTAATATCTTGAGAACTGTGTGAGGAGTGAGGCTCAAGCATGTTTGGAGCCATCTCCCACGAGAGTGGGAATCAGAGATGTGCCGTAGGGAGCTTGGGGTGGAGTAGGGGGCTGCTTCTCTGTGCATCCCCTGCAGGCTTGTGATCCTACCCTAAAGTGGGAGAAGACTGGCAGCAGGATGGGGCTTTTCCATCCTCCTTCCCTTGACTTTACAGCTTTCTCCCCATGCCTTTTTAACTCACAGCGTTCCCACACTATCCCAGTCCTTAACCAGGCTGCTAAATGAGCCTTGATTCACTTGCAACCTTACCAACGTGGCTAATCCTCAGGAAACAAGCCAGTAACTCCTCCAGTACTCTGAGCCCTTGGCTCTGCTGTTTTCCAGAAACGCAGGGGCTGATACTGACTGATCCAAAGCAGAAATTCCAGTAATTTCCTCCAATTAGTATCTTTTTCCTATACTTCACTGACACAGTTTTCTGCAGAGAGCTTTTCTGCAGCATGTGGTGTCTCATGTTTTACAGGGACGGCCAAACACCTTCTTGAAACAGCCCAAGTTGGGCTTAAAGAAACTCAGCACTTTCTAGTAATACTCAATGTAATAATACGGGGAAAACCCTCAAGTTTTAATTTAACTTTGCACTCTCTGATTCCCTGGGGCCTTTACCATAGGAGAAGACTTGGCTTGTCCAGAATTCCTCTTCCATCTCCTGGTGGCACGGGGCTGGCTCAAAACGTGTCCTCAAAAGCTTTGCTCTTTGGCTGCTTTCCCTGTCATTTTTTCAGATGAAACAATATTTGGCAGAAAATCAAAGCCAGGCATGAGAGCCCGACTTTCCTGGAAGCCACCTGGGGTGTGAAGCTGGCAGGTAACTGCACTCTGCTGGATGAAACAGCCCTGTTCCACTTCTGATCCCTCCCAGAGCTGAAAACTGGGATCAGCCCTCCCCTAGCAGACAGGAAAAAACAAGTTTTTCCATGAAACAGCTTTAAAGCAAGCAAATTAGTGAAAGTCTGACTGCCATGCTTCTCACGGGGGCAGGAAGATGCCCAAAAAATTCCATGAGAAGAGGGGGGAGATGCAGAGCTGGCAGCAAGATTTCCCAGCTTCTTCCCCATCATGGCCAGAGATAAGAATCAGGCAATCCCCAGGGAGGTGTTACCAAGGCCAGACTGATGGGTGAAGGAGCCAGACATGCTCTGGGGGATGGCATGGCTTGGAAACTGTCACTGTAGGTCTAAATGTCACCCTGATACAGACCCCTCTTCCCACCCACGCAGAAGATCCTGTTTCACGCCACTGCAAAGCTGAGTTTGATTCTCTAGTGGCTGGAACAGACTGATTCAGCTCAGCATTAATGTTGCCAGGTGTGTAACAGCACAACAGTCCTGAGAGGGTCCTTTAAAATTAATTCGTTTAAATTTCATTCATTTAAAATTCATTAAAGTCCTGCTCCTGTCAGGAGCCATGTGGGTGCTGCTCAGTTCCACATTCGCTGGGCACCAACTAAAGCAGGCCTGACAAGTGTTGCTGAAACACACCAGCTTTGCCCCAAAATCCTGTGTGAGAGCCAAAGCCTCTCTCCTGACTCCTTATCATCCTGCTTTCCCATAAATCCAGCAGCTCCCCTTCACTTCCACTATCATCAAACAGCAGCAAGGATAAGAAGAAATTTATTTCCATGGGAGCCTGCTGCTATTCTGGCAATCACCAGGGTGAAAAAGAAAGACCCCAGGGAGGGGTGATGGTCACTCAGTGACTAAAGGCAGTTGGCTGGAGCCCTCCACCATCCCAGTGCAGAGCAGCAATGCCACATCCTTGCTTTAGAGCACCACTTCCTTCTGTAAAAGCTGCTTTTATAGCACTTGATGGCTCAGCTGCTTTTCTCACTTATTTTTCGACTGAGATTATGTTATTGAGTGGTTTATTTGCCTGGCACAGAATGGTCACACAAACTGAAAAAACAACGCCAGCCAAAACTAATTTTTCTACTTCTATATTTACTCTTTGGCCACATGCTTCCAAAATAACAGTTTTGGTGGGTGGGGACTGTTTGCTGTTAGAGGTTGGTGCAGCCCCGAGTGCAGACAGGGACGTCCTGCCCCGTGCCTGGCAGGGCCACAGGACCAACAAATCTCTGCCACCAAGGAGGAAAAGATGGCACAGCTTGATCACGGTGAGGGGGACAACTCCCTCAAGTGAAGGGCAGCTGGATGGATTCCAAAAGGGAAACCCAAGGGGCAGGAGGTGGATGGTGAGAGGCACGGATTGTGCTGCTGGTGGTGCAGTGACCATCTGAGCATGGCAAGAAACCTTCCCCCAGTTCAGCCTCCTCATCTAAGGGATTGGTAGCAGGCAGAAAGCTGTCCAGGGAGTGGGGTGACGTGGATTTCCTGGGTCCCTATTTGGGACCAAATTACTAAACTCAAGAGGAGGTGATGCTTGGCCTTTTCTCTGGCTGGTTTTGCCTTTTCTTTCAGCACACCCCAGAGCTTTCTGCAGTGTTTGCTGCAGCCTGAGCCGAGTGCAGCTGGAGCCAAGCCACTGGAAGATGCAGAGGTGGGACTTGGTTTAACATGGAAGTGCCAGGCTGGTGTTTTCAGAAGCCTTCCACTGGCTTTTAGGAAAACATGGACAAAAGGCAGGTCCTGGGCCAGCGTCAAGGGATACTGCCACATTCCTCCAGCCACTCCCAAAGGTCTCTGGAAGAGCTCAGGGGAACTCAGCCCCAGGAAGGCCAGCATGTGGTACTTACAAGCAAGGTCAGGTTTGTCTCTGTGCCTTGGCATTCCCCAGCATCACCAGGGAGAAGGGACAGAGGGGTGTTTCTAATAAGCACTGACTGAAGGTTTTTATTGCAGGGACTCTCTAGAGTCACTAAGCAATGCAGAAGTGAGGTACCTGCTTTGTAATGTCCATGACTTCGCTGCCAATGCCAGCCTTTTCTTAATTCTCTTAATTTTCAGCTTGCTGCTGAAGTCTCCCAAGCCTGCGCTCTGCCAGACACCCAGCTGGGAGATCTTTGACCAGCAGTTTCCATTGGATCCAGCTTTTTTTCCCTTTGCAATCTACCCTTTGCTCTTGCTGCTACTTCTGACCAGTACTGGGAAGGGCTGGATGGTTTTTGTCCCCCGAATTTTGCCTGAGGTTGCTCCTTTTCATCTGATGTGCAAAACCCCCTCCTATTTCATACGAGAGGCCTCAACATTTCCTTCAGCCCCTGAACCTCTCACATGATTGCACTGGCACAGAAACCAGAAAAGTTTAGTCATGGCCTCTGTCCACCCTGTGCCAAGGAGGACAGAAATGAAAACAACTCCATTCAAAGTCCGTTGAGGGACTGAATCCCAGCCCAGGGCTAATGAGCTGCGGACAAAATTAGCCCAGGAATCCCATTAGCCACACAGCCATCCTTTCAGGTAAATAAAAGGAACCTCCAGTTCAAAAACCCTGAAGTTTCAGGCCAGTGATCAAATCAGAAAATCCCACAAGTCGAGGACTTTAAAAAGAAGCTCATGTTATTATTTCCCAGTTTACTCAATTTCCATGAGCTCTGCCTCAAGGAAATGGCAATGATCTTCCCTCCCTGCAGCAGCTGATGCTGGAGATCTCATCTCCTTCTGGTCTCCTGCTCCAGCCTTGCCACTGCCCTGCAGGAAGATGTGCTTCCACCTCTGCCTCAGCTCTTACAAAATAAAATAAGTCAAACCTCAGGAAAATCCCGATATTGCCTTAAAAATGGGAGTTTTACAGAAAAATGGATGTCATCTTTGTTCCACTTATTCCTGTGAGCGTTAGGTGTTTCATGCTGAAACTCACCTGTGAATCCTTGCCCAGGAGGACTGGAAACTCCCCACAAGCTGGGATTTCAGGGCAGATCCCAGAGCTGTGTGTGAAAAGTGGGCAGCTCCACAATCCGTTGACTGCTGCGGCTTTCGCTCTCATTTTTCTTATTGCTGAAAGAAGAAACAGAGCAGAAGAAAAAAAGTGATTAAATGTTTCCCTTGGTTTTGAAGCAGAAATTCCTGCTTTGTCTGTTGGCACCGCCTGAACAGTCACTGCTGAAGGAGGGCTGAAATAGTCCTGCCATGGGCAGGCAAAATTCAGGCTTCCCAAGACCTTCCCCACTCCTCCAGCTCCATGCCCAGGCCACTGGGCTGGAAAGCAAGGTAGCAAGTGTCCACTGCATGAACAGCTGTGGACTGGATGCCATTTTCATCAATTCTGTAAAAAGAAAAACAACAAACAACCCTGCTTTTTGAATGCCTTTGAAGGTCTTGAAAAGCTCCAGTGAGCCACGTGGAAGGTCAGACTGAAGGAGATGTAAGAGGTGGGTGAGAGCTGGGGGGACTAACATGGATAAAATGCCAAGCTGAGCCAGATTGCAGGGGCAAGCCGTGAAACTCCACATGACATATCACAAAAGAGAGGAGTTTTGCTCCAACAAGAGGTTCGCAGAGACCATCAAGGATCTTTCAGGAAGGAAATGAGCGAGAGAGAAAATTCTGGAGTGATAAGTGGGCAAGTCACGATCGCAGAGAACAAAGGAATGTCGGGAGAAGTTCACTGCAAAATAAGAGCTTGCACTGGTCAAAATTAGGGGAAACTCACATGGAAGGAGAAACAATCCAGACCCCTAGCCCTTAAATGGATAAAAATGCTGGGATGCATTGGAAGCAACATCAGGTTGCTGTCCACAAGTTCTGGCAAGACAGAGACCACAGGATTGATGAGCTGTGGGCAAGACACTCTGCTCCTTCAAGGACATCTGGGAGGAACGGGTGTCCAGAGCTACTGCTAAACAAACATGCCATCTGCCTAAATAATTCCTCTGGAAAAACCTTCAGGATACAATCCAGCTGTGGCCATTTAAGGGGAAAAAAATAAATAAATAAAAAAAAAGGTAATAATTGTGGGAGCAGAACACGAGCAGCACCTCATGTCTCAGGAAGGTCACACTGCCCAAAGCTTTGGGGCAGGGCTAAATGGAGAGTGAAGTTAAACTAAAATCAAAATAAACCTGCAGCCTTAGAATCCCAAGCAGAAAGAGGCTTCATGCTCCTCTGGATGGAATGATGGACCATTCCCGGGGTGAGGAGTCCCATGGTATATTTGGGTTTGCTCCACTGGCACCTACCAGTCATTTTCCCTGCCCTGCACAGATGGACCTTGACTGCTCTCCCCTTTCAAAGAACAATCTTTTGCTGCTTAGCCATGCAAATAAACCCCAAATATAGAATTTTACAAGTTCCCATTTTAACATGTTGTGCTAGCAACAAGCCTGAAACATTCAAGCCCCAGGGAATCTAACCAGAAGAGGTTGGATCCCAGAAAACAGCAGCTTCTTTTCAAGGAAGATACATTATTTAGGCTTAAAGTTACATCAGGGGGGATTTTACAGGGTGCAAAGTGCCCTGGTACTTGTCATATCCACGGCAAACTGTTTTCCCTTGGGCACCGTGGGGGCAAGGGACACTCTGCAGTCACTGCCATCCCCTTGCTGCTCTTGCCCCCAGTCCTCAGCCAGGAACAGCATATGGGGGTATTCCCATGTTAGGAAGTGAGCTTTTACTTCTCTTCGTCTGGCCAACGCTGATTTGTGCAATTTGACACTGATGAGGGGCAGAGCCCTTGCACAACACACTCCACTGTCTCCAGCACTTTCAATTTTCAGCAGATCTTCCTGTCCCTTTGTGCTCAGTGATGGCTGCTTAGAGTACTTAGAAAGGCAAGATGCAAGGACTGATTCTAGTGGAAAGTGTGCCTGTTCAGGGCTTGGAACAAGAGGATTTTTAAGGTGCCTTCCAACCCAAATGACTCTGTGATTCTGTAATCTCAGAACCATCCTCTGAAAAAACGTTGTGGAGATGTAAAACACCACTTTGAAGCATTTCCTGACTGGTAAAGGACGTGGCTTTGACATGGGCTGTGTCACAAACCAGCCCTGCGGGGCAACAGAGCTGGCAGAGCCTTCCTGACTGGATTCCTCCAGCTTCCTAACACTGGATGAGCTGGGCTGTCCCAAGGACACCCACCAGCACTTGCCTCCAAGGAGGCACCTCTGAAGAGTCCAGCACAGAACATGTGGTATGGTGGGACCATCAGAGATGTGCTGCTCTCCTTCCCCCTCACCATGGAAGGAAAATTGCTCCCATCACCCGTAATATTCCGGCAGCGGATGTGGCTTCCAGGTCACTGGGACCACGGAGCTTGGCAAGGATTGTCCATCACTCAACACACTGCCCACAATGAGCTCCAGAGGGCCCGTGCTCGGCCCCAGGCGTGTCAAGAGGGAGGGATAAAGATCTGGAAGCTCTGGGATCGGGCTGTTTGGAGGTAGGACATCCACGCTCGGCCCGGAGCGCGCCCAGGGCAGGCGCTTTGATCTCTCTGTGAAAGCATTAATGTGCAGAGCGGAAATATCTGGTGGTCAGCTGGGACAACATACAGCACAGCTGGGGACCNGTTTCTTTTCCCAGGGAGAGGTATCAAGTTTGTGATGTAATAGCTTGTGGTGAGGGCTGTTCTTTAAGTCAGTGGGGATGTGCAGTCAGAGAAATATGAAAAAACATGCAAAAAGTGTCTTTAATAAAATCAGCTTCCTCTCACTCAGCACAAAGAACTGATCTTTAAATTCTAACTCTGCCTCCAGATACATTAACCCCAAATCTGCAAACGTTATTTGTATGTGCCCAGATAATTGTGACTGGCTTAAAACAACAAGTTTCACATGTTTTACTCTATTTACTGCATTACTGAAAATTTCTTCCCTGTGAGGGTGGCGAGGCTCTGGCATAGGGTGCCCAGAGAAGCTAAGGCTGTCCCTGAATCCCTGGAAGTGTCCAAGGTCAGGCTGGACAGGGGCTTGGAGCAACCTGGGATAGTGGAAGGTGTCCCTGCCCATGGCAGGGGGTGGAATGGGTTTAGCTTTGGGGTCCCTTCCAATCCAAACCATCTATAATTTTGTAATTCATTTCATTATTAAAGCACAAGTCAGCTGCCCAGGAGCTGCTCTGGCCCTTACCAACCTGAAAAGAGAAATTAAGATATTGCAGAGTCCTTCAAAGATCCTGGAAGTTAAATGCCCACCTAAGCTACATGTGCAGGACTCTGCAACTGATGAGAAAGAAGCAGCCCCACAGGGTGAGTCAGTCTTTCCAAAGATAGGTGGGAGGAATGCATACTTGAGCCAGCCTGCCACTCCCTTGGGAAGACAAATCCCACTTTGCAATATTTTACGTTTTATCCCAACAAGACATTAATTTCCAGGAACCTTTTGCCCTTTTCTTTTTTGTTTTTTTGCAACATCTGCAATGTCCTTGGGAGCCTTCTGGAAGAAAGGGCCTCTTATCCACACAGGCCATGAGTCATTTGGAGGAAAGGGAAGCCCCTTGGACATGGGGATGTGGCTGGTTCACAGGGCTGCCTGGAAATCTGGGAAAGCCATAGGCAGCTGTGGGCATGGAAATCCATGTAGGCACTGGGAACAGTGACCAGTTAGGTCCTGAGCCAAACCAGAGCAAGATTTTTGCCCAGTGAGTCTGATGACCATGTCTGTGAGCCAAGGGGGAAATTTGACCAGGAATGTCACCAGAATGGCAGCCATGGAAATTGCTGGCAAAAGGCACAGAGCCAAAAGAGTGGAAAGAAGGGAGAAAGTCCCCACAGAGTCTGTCCCATGTACTCCCTTCCCATCAGCAACTGGATATTTAATAGGCTGGGGCCAGCTCGGGTTTTCCAACCTACTCCTTTTCATCCCTTGAAGAACACCACAGGCTTCCCTTAATTCAAGCTCTCCTGACAGAAATCATAAGTTCAGGTTACATGGGAACACTGGGACTGAGGTTTCAGGGCACCCAGAATCTTGCACACAATACAGATTTTGCCAGGCTGAGGACCCACAGTGCCTGTGCCAAGGTATTTCAGTTACATACAAGATTTGGGAGAGAAAGCCAGTTTTTTTTGGCTAAAGTTCTTGCATTTCTGGAGGCCTGAAAATCCTGCAAATGGCCTCTACAAGGTCACTTCTGGACACTGGGAGAAGGAAGTGGCAGGGAGCAGTGACTGCTCTGGGTTTGTGGCCACGTGAAAATGATATTTTCCAAGAGAGGAACACATCTCTCCATCACTGCTGGTGGTCCCCACCCTGACAAGGCTCTTGAATATTCAATAACTCAAGGCTAATGAATGACAAGAGGTAGAGAGACAAACCACAGGGCTGCGTGGACCATCTGAAATGAGATTTTCAGCCATCCTTATCTCTGGTTCCTCATCGTGGTGAAAACAAAGGTGTGACAGCATCAGGAAAGGCTTCCCACGTCCAGGGACGTGTGTGACATATAAAGTGTCTGGAGCATAAATTTTCTGCAAGATGTGGTATTTTGCATGCTGGCAACATCTCAGTGATGTGGAGAGGAGGGTGTAAAGTCAGCTAAAAAGCACTGGGCCACGTGCAAAAGAAAACAGTAGCATGGAATTCTCTCTGGGGAGAAAGAAAACCCCAGCAAAACCCAGCGGATCTCAGAAGCAGAAGTTCCTTGGGTAAAGACAGCCCTGGCCAGCTGATATCCTATGCAAACCCTTACCTCCTCCACAGGTTAAATACCTCTGGCTCCAGTCAGAAATTATGTGTGACCCTAAGAAACACCAAAAAATTCTAGGTGTCTTAATTCTAGTCTAAAACCTAGTCCTAATTATAGGACTTAGGGTTTGGGGTTTAATTCCTTTGATGGAAAAGTATATTTATAAAAATAAAAAAAAATGGTTGTCCCTGGGTACATCTGGGAGCACTGGAAAGACGTGGAAAAGTGTCCTTATGCAATCCACTAGCATGAATTACTTCTTTGTGGCTCAAAGAGCAATCTCTAAAGTTAAAACTGGTGTTTTTGTCGGGACAAATTCCTCTTGGCTTTGAATAGGAGTTCCAAAGAGCCGGAGAAGTCTATTTACTCATGTCACTTGACCTCCTGTTTCTCCAGAGTTTTGTTAACAGAACCCTGCTCCGATGGATTTGCTTTGAAAAGCACATCAAAAGTGCTTAGTGGAGGAGTTAGAACTATATTTGGTTGCAGAGGAAACTGTTTTTTCCTAGAAAGCTCAGGGAACTGTGAAAAAAACCCCACCCTGAACAATACAAAGGATTGAATGGCTTGGCCCAAACATTTGGTAGGTGACACTTGAAGGAAGCAGCCCCTGGCAAGCTGAATGTCAGCATGTTATCTTCCACCAGATTATTCTAAGCCTGGGTAGCTGCAATATGGGCAGAAGCTGGAGGATGGATTGCATTTCCCAATACCTGGAAAGGGCAAGGCCTTTCCTAAGATCTTTCACTTTAGGATCTGCTTTACATGTAGCACCTAATGCTCCTGAAAAAGGCAAGGTATCACAAAGCCCAAAGGCCAGTCTGAAATGTCTCCAGACTCCTGGATTCCCATGGGATTGGGGAAACTCCCAGGCGAGACTCCTGGAATAAAAGAACAGCTGTTTAAAAGGCAATTAGAGCACTTTGAAAGCTTCGAACCCAAACAAAAGCAGCTGCAGGGCTTTCTCAAATCCCCCTCTGTAAATCTGTTCTAAAGCACTGAGTAACTCCCTCTAATTCCTTACAGGGCACTGCAGGAGGTCTCCAGGGCAGGCAGGGCTTGCAGTCCCCACTTCCAGCCAGACTCCACTGCACCAGATTGCTGCTTGGGCATTCCACAGATATTCCAGCCCCCACCCTCCTGTTGCAATCTGGCTGCCCAGTCCTTGCCATTCCATCCAGTTTCACCCAGATGGAGTCAAAACTCTGCTGGCAGCGAAATCAGGCTCTCCTCTGGATAAACTGGGGTAGAGGCCATGCATGTGCTGCAAAGATGCACTTCTTTACCTGAGCAGGACCAAAATAAACTGTTTTAAGCCCTCTGCTACTCCTAGGGTGGGTTTTAAAGTTTGGAACAATCTTGGTAGGCTGCTAACTGTGAGCAAATTCAAAAATATGCATGTACTATCCATCTCTCTCATCTTCAGAAAGTAAGAATTTTGGATGGGGTGAAGCTGTTGAGAAAACAGTTTTATGCAGGATGATGTCAATTAATTTCCTGTGATGCTACAGCTGAAGAGAGCACAAGTTTCAAGAGAGGGAGGAAAATTCTGTTTCCTTAAGGACAGAGCAAAGTTTTAAACAGGACAGAGTGGATGCTCCTGAAAGAGATTTACAAGGCCTTTCTCTACAGAAGGCTGGGATCTGGGAAGAACATTGGCAAGACAAAATGGAAAACACAGGTAGCACCTGCTGGACCTGCTGGGGGTCCTGGTGTTGTGTGGGAGTTCAGGGACCAATGTTCATGGTTTCACCTCCCTTTGATTCCCTGCACCACCTCTGGAAAATAATTGCTATCTGCATTCCCAAATTCCCAGGTCATATTAGGAGGATTAACAACATCCCTCTGACTTTCTATGGCATCCAGCCTCAGAGTCAATGAAACCCCCCTGGGTGAAGTCAGGTACATGTAATAACAGATATAAAACCAGTAATGTTAAATTACTGCAGGTTCTTACTGCCAGACCACTTGGATCATGAAATAGGCTTATAAAGAGACTTTCACAACAGTGAAATAAATGCATCCTTATCTCTGCAAAAAGAACCACACTCATCTGGGCTTGGAGGTATAATTTTTGGTCTCTGGAAAGCCCCAGTACTCTTCTACAAGCTCCTAGAAAGGCAAATAAAATGAAAGCAGTGGAAATTATTCAGTGAATTGCTTGGAAAAAACACCGAGAAATATCAATATAGTTTGTTTAGTAAAGCTGATTTTTTTTCTGATAGCATAAAAACTCTTCTTCTCAAGTATGTAGGAATAGTTTGGTGCACTAACAGCTAAGCAGTAGAGCAGGCTATTAATATATCATAAAAATCACACAGTCTGTAGCATACTGAAGTCAGATTTTGATAAAAGCATCTCCATCAAAAAAACAAAGCAACACCAAAAAAAAAAAAAAAAGGGTGGGGGGGAAAAAGAAATGTTTTGACAATGTCAAAACAGAAACTGTTCTGTCAAAGCCTAAGAAACCCACACCAGCTCCCTTTCCTGGCTGCAAATGAAACATCCAGACATTTTTATCACAATGCCTTCCACTTGAGCCAGATTCCTGATAACTGATCCATGAATACTGATCCTGAGACAGATGTTGATGTGCAGTTGCAAAACTACACAAGCACATCCAAGCTCTCCTCTGAGCACACACAGCTCCCCTCACAGACCACGGAGGATCTGTGCACAAGTGACAGCAGCACCAGGTGTCCTCGACCCATAAAAGAGCTTCATTAAGGTTTCAGGGGTGATTAGATCCAGGAGTCCCTGGTGCTCCTGGTAGGATTTGCTTCCTGCTTAGAGACTCTTCCTAACATCTGAAACACCCCTCCAAGGGATAGCGTGAGTATCCCAAAGCAGAGTCATTCCACTGGCCATGGCTCAGCTTTGCGGAGAGCCAATGAAATCCAGAGCAAAGCCTCGAGCATTCCATGGGAAGATTCCCACTGGCTCCAGCAGGTTTTCATTTGGGTTTCTGGGCTGCGGCCCAAAACACCCAAGTCCTCCAGGTGGGTTTGAGGGCTGAGGTAACACCTCGGAGATCCTTGGCTGCAGGTGGAAGCAGCCCCAGCAAGGGGCTGGGAGGGATCCCTGCTTGGCACACCCAGGAGAAGGTGGCTTAGACAACGACGTTGTTTTTGCCTTTGTCATGCAAATAGAGCTCATCTCCCCGAGAGCTCAACAGCTTGGAACAGCTGTGCATCTTCCTAAAGGCAAAAACCGCTGGAAGCCACTCCACTGGAATATTTCACAAACCCCTACACCCTACTCTGTGTTCCTGCACATGTGAGCATAATGTCTGCTTGCCCCACACGTCCTAGGCTGCACAAGTATTTTCTATTTCCTGGCAATCCTGGAAACCATTAGTGACCTCAGAGCATCACAGATGGTCTTGCCCTGATTGAGAAAAAAACCACAAAAGCAGGAAAATTTGCAGCACCTGCTCAGAGCCCTTGGGCCAGCCCTGCTCGTTGAGAGCCCAGCAGTCCAGAGGGACCCAGCTGCTCTGGGGACAGTGAGGGCTGGGACAGAACATTCAGGGAGCTCCCTCTCCCAGCAGAGACTGTCCTGTGGCTTTTTGTAAATGTGCCTGGCTAATCCGTGCTGGGATCTGTCAGTTCAGAGGCAAATCCTGGCTCCTTGTCCCTGGTGCTGTGACAGGAAACCCAAAGGGTTTTCCTGGCTGGTCCTGAGCAGAGAGAGGAAGCTCATTCTCTCATTAAGGGGGATATCATGGCAGCAGCCACAGCCAGGAGCAGGCATGCTGGGAGATGGAACTGCCTCTAATTTAGACAGCTGACAATCCAAACAGCTAAGGAGAAAAGTACCACCCCATTTAATTGCTGGAAAATTGAGGCACAGAGGAGTTTAAAAGGTAGGCTTAAGGTTGCATGGAAAAATTTCTGGCAGACCATGATCTGAACTCACTGTCCTGAAAGAAACCCACATCCCGTCCCATCCCATCCCATGCTATCAGTCTGACCCCCAGCATGACTCCTGCACCAGATCTGTCCTCCTCAGGGTGCCAGCAATCCTGGGGAAACAGAATTTCTGGAGAAGAACTAAAGGGTGGGGTGAGATGAGACTGACTACAAGGGAATAGGGGATTATTATTATTATTATCATTATTGTGGTACTTCAGACTTTTTTTTGGTCTCTCTCCATTTTCAGCTTTGCAGATGGAGGAGAAACTATGGCTATCAGCACTGAAACTTCTCCCTGGCACTTCAACTGTTGCCCTGGCTCTGACCCCTCTTGGAAGCAGAGCTGGGATGAGAGGAGTCAGCAGCTGTGAGCAGCACAGCCGTGCAGCTTCCTGAGCCTCTCTTCCCCTCTACAATTGATACAGGATTTACAAGGATACAGCCATCCTTGGTCCTAACTTCTGGAGCAGCTGAGCTCCTTTTCACCTCATTAAAACCCTTCTTGGACAGTCAGCTGATCCAAGGAGGCACCTAAAAGCAGCCAGAGGAGCTGTCAGTGCCCACATCAGACCAACCCTCCTGTTTCTCATTTCAAATTTGCAACAGCCCCTTTATTTCTGTTTCTCATTTCTCTTGTAAGCAATTTTTTGGGGGGCAACACCCCATCAGCTTCACCTCTCCCACATAATCCTGGGGCAGTGGGTGCTATCACTGCCCAAACAACTTCATGAATTTCACAGCAGAGCTCTCCCACATTCAGTCATGCCGGTCTAGGATTGTTGGTTGTTGGGATTTTAAGGCCTCACCACAGAGCTCTTTTACCTCAGGGATGTCACATGGATTTAATCATCTCCCAGTAGCCACCCCCAGTCCTCCCAACAGCTGCACAGAGAGGAAAATACCCACAGCCATGAGTCAAACAACAAGAGTTCAAAACTCCTAAATTCTAGTTTTCTCTGTCATTTGGGGCTTTTTCCCAAGTCTGCTGACTGCCTGGGGCTCTTCCCACTGATCTAAAAGGTCAGGGATTGGCTAAATGCAATTAGGCAGGGACTGGATCCCCACTAACTGCTGAAAAGCATCTGCCTGCAAGGTGAACATGCCACATGCCACGGGATTAATTCCTGCTCTCCCTTCTCCTCCCTACCTTTCAGACCACACTGCACAACACAGTCCTCCACCAGAGCATTAAACTTCCTTGAGAGCTTGAGTTAAAAAGCCCACAGGGAAGGTTTTTGGTCGTAGCTGGGGGGTTTTGTTTGGTTTTGTTTTGGGTTTTGTTTGTTCTTTTCTAACTGGAAAAGCCCTCTGACAGCAATTCTTCGCGATGCTCATGGCCCACTCCGAAAGCAGCCGGAGGGCCAAGGAGCAAAAAAGATAAAAGTGAGAAGATGGAACCAAGTGTCAGGTCCTGTGGAGCCTGGGATCTTGCACAGGGAGCCACGGGAAGGTCAGCTCTGCCTCTGGCAGTGATGGTAAAGAGCATCCTCAGGAGAGGTGATTTCAGCTCCTGGCTCCGACACGGGCCTCCTGCCTGACTTGGCCAACTCCATCTTTTCCCCCTTTATCCAGCATTTCTTTTGCTGTGCCTTGTCACTGTGTACCACAAGTTTTATGGAGGAAGGGTAAAGTTAGGCATGTGCTTTCTGGGCATTGTTGGACCTTGGCTGTGATTCCCAACAGCTGCTGGGTACGATCCAAATGCCTGCCTCGCTGGGAAACTGCAAATGCCCCTTCAGCCCAAAGAGGATCCTGGCTCTGCTTAGGTTTTTTAAAACCAAATAATTATTAACGACACGCCTCAGCTATTAGCGTATCATTAATCAACATATCACAAATAAAGAAGATTTTTTTTGCTATTTTGGGGCCTTCTCCAAGAAACTATTCTAATCTAATTTTGGATGGGGTGAAGCTGTTGAGAAAACAGTTTTATGCAGGATGATGTCAATTAATTTCCTGTGATGCTACAGCTGAAGAGAGCACAAGTTTCAAGAGAGGGAGGAAAATTCTGTTTCCTTAAGGACAGAGCAAAGTTTTAAACAGGACAGAGTGGATGCTCCTGAAAGAGATTTACAAGGCCTTTCGATGACTACTTGGTCTATATTCTTGTGATGTGTTTTCTCACTGTGTGTTTTTGAATGCAGTTTTCCCCCATTCCCCTCATGTGAAGTCTTGTTTTGTCAGAAAAACAAAATGTGTTTTTATTAGAAAGGAATTTATCTACATTGGGGAAGAGGTTTTTTCCAAGTCTGGAATAAATTTTCTAGTTAGGGGAAAGGGAACACATCCCAGCACGTGCAGTGCTAACTTGGGGAGCAGCACAAATTTTGCTTTATCCATCCAGTGACACTGAGCAGTACTTTAGAGCAGTTTTTCCAAACCCCATAAAGCATTGGGGTTGACTCAGATATTGGCTCTAGAGTGCCATTCTCTGCCCCCATTTTCAGCTGGGAGAAAAACCCTTTCCAAGAATATTTCTGAGATGACTCCTATTATCATGGTACACAAAAATCTGTTCTGAAAGCAAGATCCCATTTGGTGTTGATTAGCCTGAATACTAGCAGGTGAGCTAAGGAGTGCACCCAGAGAGCAGCTATCAGCATTCCTTCAATGGAAGAAATGGCCATCATGCTGGGAATTGGGCAGCTGAAGGGAAAACCTTCTCACTCCAAAACAGGAGCCAGGTAGGGATTGGCAGCTTCTCCCAGGCAACAAGTGACAAGATGAGAGGAAACGGCCTCAAGCTGTGCCAGGGGAGGTTCAGGAGGAATTCCTTCATGGAAAGGGTTATCAGGCATTGGAAGGGGCTGCTTGGGGAGGTGGTGGAGTGCCCATCCCTGGAGGTGTCCAAGGAAGGCCTGGACATGGCACTCAGTGCTCTGGGCTGCGTGACAAGTTGGGCATCGGGCACAGGTTGGACTCAATGGCCTTGGATGTCTTTTCCAACATAAATTATTCTGGGATTCCATGATTCCTTAAACTGACAGATGGAAGGTTAAGGTTATGCATTAGGAAGAAAACCTTCTCTGTGAGGCTGGGCAGGCCCTGGCACAGGGTTCCCACAGAAGCTGTGGCTGGCCCTGGATCCCTGCAAGTGCTCAAGGCCAGGCTGGACAGGGTTTGGAGCAACCTGGGATAGTGGAAGGTGTCCCTGCCTGTGGCAGAGGGTGGAATGAGACGGGTCTTAAGGTCCCTCCCAACAAAAACCATTCTGGGATTCTTTCTGGGATTCTCTGGCTGTTGCTCTGGTTTCCCAGAGTCAGCCTGGCCACAGCAGCCTCAGTGGAAGCAGTGGAAGATGTATTTGGGAGGTCTGTTTCACTCACAGCCACCTGCCTGTTGCATCTCCCCCTAATGTTACATTTCAGGTGGCATACCTGGAGCCCTGGTTTTCCTTATCCCAGCTGAGGGAAGGAAAGACAAGGATCTCATAGATAGTGGGACCTTACACCAAGAAAATCCTTCATCTTCCCGGTTCAAAGAGGACATTGGGCTCAGCAGTTTTCAAGCAGTTCCTCTCCCTATTGTTTCATCCTTCCCTTCCACTTCAGTGTTAAATACCTCATGGTTAATTCCAGCTGTGACCTAAAAAAGAAACAGAACCATATTCACTTTTTATGCATTTCTTTCCCTGCTCCCGAGCCAGCAGGCAAAGCTTTATGAGCTGATGTTTTCCTCTCCCATCTCCCTCGTGACCTGAGTTTGCAAGAAGTATTTGCCTCAGGATTTCACACACTCAGCCCATGAGAGGTGCTTGGTCTCTTACACTGTGCACATGATGCTGTGCTGGTCTGTACACCGTGATTCCCTAGAAAAGTGGAGCCAGGAATTGCATCTCAGCTGTTGATAGGAAACCGGTTCCCATCAGTTTTCCAGTGCACATCCCCAGGGAGCGATTCAGGGCTTCAAAACTGACGCCAAAAACCAGCAGACAGTAAGCAGAGCAGTTTCTATTTAACAAAGAGAATGCTCCTGAGGCAGGCTGAGGTGAAGAGGAGGAGGGAAGGGCCTTTCCAAGACTTTGCCATGGAAAAGGAAGAGCCCTTGGTGTTAACAGAGCAGCCTTTTGTCTCTTTCCCTTATAATTTCTGCAGGTTCTTTGAACAGAGATGAATATAAGTGACAGACACAGAGCTGAAGGCTCCCTGGCAACTCTGCTGCCTTCATATTTCTGTTTCCATCACCACAATCCCAAGAAAATCCAGATTTGCACCTTCTCAGCCATGTATATGTTGTTAAGAGGGCCCTGGGGATGCACAGCTTCTGCCATAAAATGTCAGCTAAGAACAGTCAATTCTATTGACTAGGAGGGAGTAACAGCACTTATTTTTGTTAGCTGGCAATATCTAACCTGTTAAATGATATCAGATGGGCATGAGTCAACAACCTTGCCTCCAATAACAGGCCACTCAGACTGCCTAAAAATAGATTTTACTTTCCCTCTTCCTCATAAAGTTACATGCAGCCAAGGGGTCTGCTGAGGACAGGCACACACTCTCACCTGGAACAAGGGGGTATTGAAGTAGCTGTAATTCCCTCTAATCCCTTCCTGCCAGAGGGGCCACTAAAAATACAGAAGCCACCGAGTGGCTTCAGCCCTCAGTGTGGCTGGGTGGTGCAGGAGCAGCAGCCAAATTCTTCCTATCTCCTCAGTCTCGGCAGAAA
>WAAG01012779.1:0-26738 GCA_013390105.1 Tichodroma muraria | reverse complement strand
AAAAAAAAAAAAAAAGCTCCAAAGCAGATGATAATTAAGTCCTTAATATTTCTACTAGATTTCAAACAGGGTTATTTTTACCACACTGACATGCAGAGCCAGGAGCTGCACAGACTGGGAGAGGCAGCTCTGTGCTGCTGCTGCTGCTGCTGACACAGTTGGAGCCTTCACATCTGGGACAGGGAGAACTTCAACAAAAGTTGGCTTTTCACTCAGATTTCAGTGGGTTTTTGCCAAGCCAGGTGATATTGAGGATACTGCTTTATTTTAATCAGCTACAGGAAAAAAGCTGTATCGACTCCTTTTGAGAGGACGCAACATTTTCTAGTTAGGACTCAGGAGGAGGCCCCTGGAGGAGTGGAATTGAAGTTCAGCCTTTCTCCAAGAAATGGGCTCAGTCACACATGGTTTGTGGCCCTCTGGGCTAGCCAACACCAAGGAAGTGAAACAGCATTCCTCAAGCCAATGGAGAATACAACCTTAGGCAGATGAATCAACCTGGACTGAATTCTGGTGGGAATTCTAATCCAGTAACCACTTGGAGCTTTATTGTTCAACCAACTACATCATTTTATGTCCCCCTCCCTCAGCACCATCTTCATCTATTTACAGTAGAAATATTTCAGACAGGAGTCACTTCCTTTATCTGCAAGTCTCAGTCTCACATCATGTCATTGATCAGAGGTTGAAACTCCCAATCTTTTTTTGAAAATCTCTTTTGGTTGAAAATCCCGATCAATTGACTGAAATAAATAAGGGAAATATAACTTATGCAGTTAATTTGGTTTTTTTTTCATTCTTTTAACTCTACAGCTTAATGGCATGGATTTCAGGGCCAGGAAAAGAAGAAATTCTTCCCTGTGAGGGTGGTGAGGCCCTGCAAGATGTTGCCCAGGGAAGCTGTGGCTGCTTCTGGATCCCTGGAAGTGTCCAAGGCCAGGTTGGACAGGGCTTGGAGCAGCCTTGGATAGTGGAAGGTGTCCCTGCCCATGGCAGGGTGTGGAATAAGGTGGGATTTAAGGTCCCTTTCATCATGATTGTTATTGGGATAATCTGGGGAGAAACCTGTACCCTCTAAGACCAACATCACTGTCTGCACTCTAGAACAAAGGTGATTCACAAAATGTCCCAGTATTTCAAGACCAAGGCTCATTTAACTCAAGGTCACCCAGGGGTATATCTGAAAAGGCCCATCTTTTATTCAGATTCCATCTTTTGCACAATAAGTAGAGGTAGGAGCATTCAGGCAAGTTGACAAGAGGTGTCTGCTCCCACACTGTGTGCTGAAATGAGCAGGGAAAAATTAATGTTCCTTTGGGGTCTCCTGTTGGGATTTCCCTTCTTGTCCTTAAAGAGAATTCTGGATGGTGAGTGCTCAAAACCTGGCTTGATCCGTGGGATTCTACAAAAATCCTACTGTTGCTCTGACCCTGGTCCCACGGAAATTGAGACCGCTCACCACTTACTTCCACAGAAGGGCAGTTCACAGAGTGATTTGGAAAAATCCCATCCTCCATCTCACAGCTGTTAAAGGGTTATGCAAATCTTGTTCCTTGTTGCAGGCCGTAAGAGATGAGCTCATAAGAGATGAGATGTCGGAAGAAACGTCCCACAGAACCTGGGAATGATGATAAGGAGGAGACTGAGATGATGCAATTAGGTCAGAAACTTCCTATTCCTCACCATGTGTTGAGGGTAATGAAGGTCCAGCTTGTACCACAAGGCCATCAGGGGGTTAACAGTACATTTAAGGATTTTGCAACATGCCACAAAAAAATTCCCAGGAAGCGAGCCGAGAAGAATCAATCCTTGTGTCACATACTGTATGTGCTGGGGCAGGGTGACCAACTCAGCTGGGAGTTGAGTCATCCCAACCTGTTGAATGGGATCCAAAGGTTTCCCCACTTGGATTGACAGAAATAGACACATTTTTAACAACTCTCTGATTGCAAGGAAAATTTCCTTCTGTTGCAGCTCAGGGCGGGCTCATGTTGCACCACAGAATATAAATCAGTCACAGTTTAGAGCCTGTCAGATAAGGTCATATTTCTCTCCATTTGTGCTTTTTTTCCTGCCCACAGGGCAAGTTTGAAAGACAATTAAGATTTTCTGCATTAGTCAGAGATTTCAGCAAGTGTCTGAGAGACCTGCACAATGAGGGATGGGAAATCCAGCTCTCAGAGAGTTGTGCACGCATTGTTTGTGCATCCAGAGTAGACCTGGGCCTTCCATGCAAGAAGCAGATTAATTTCTGCCTGAATGTGCTGGGAAATCCCAGTAGCCACCCCAAGCAGGGGAAGCCCCAGTGTTGCTGGAGATCATCTGCTCCAGCACGTAGGGAATTACAGAGCCAAGAAATCCTCAGGGAGGTGTGGCTGGCATGGAATTCCTCAGTACTGTCAGCCCTTAGAGCTGAAATGAATGAGCAGAATCCACTCATGCAATGCTCTAATGTAACATAATTCATGGAATAACAGTGCTCTGAGACACCGTGCTCCCACCTGGAGCAGATTGTCCCACCCTGCTGTAGGATACTGTCTCTCCTGGGATTCAGCACTGTCCCCCACACTCAGCCCTGACACTGGGCTCTCCTCAGTTATAAATTCAGAGACTAAGGCCAGAAAGAAGCATCACATGACCACAACCGAATAGTGGTTTCAATCCAGTTATCCTCCCTTATGCCTCTCTTTCCATCTTATTCTATAGTCCACAAGGGGTGAGGAATAACACACGGTGAAACGTAAAATGCAATGCACAGTCCAAAGTCAAATGCAATACAGAAGTCAGTAGAAATGTCTGACTCTTTTACTGCTGTTTTACTCCCAAGCTAAAAAATCTTTTTTCTCCCAGAAGATTACAAACACACGATTCCTTTGGAAGCTGTGGGCTGACTCTGAGATCCACAGACCTATATAAAGGAGAGGAAACAGTTACCTAAGGAGAAATCCTGAAGGAGGAAGCAGGAGACACCCCTAGGAAGAGGGAGACAGTCAGACCTCTTGGGACACAGCCTGCTCAAGAGAGCTGGAGGCTTTTTGACAAGGAAGCTGTTTGTTTCTTTCGAGGTCATAGCAACAGAACATCACGGACATGGCGTGTGAGTAAATATTGAGTTTTCCAAGGAATACCTCCCTCCAAATAATATAATCAATTTCTCATCTTAATGGGAAAAAAAGCCCCAAACCTATACAAACCTGCCAGGCCAGAGACAACACTGTCTTCCTCCAGCACATCTTCTGTTTTTCCAAAAGCATTTCCCAGCTGTAATTCCAAGGTGGTGAGTCCTCTCATCCTGAGAGTTGAGCAGCTTATTCTTGAGAAATACAAATCACAGATAAGGAGATGACCCAGACAGTTCTCAGAAACAGTAAAAACCCCATGTTTGTTTGCTTTCAGCTGCTTCCTCCAGGCCATCCCCACGGCTGCTGCTGGGAACAGATCCAACAGTTTCCAGCTCAAATAAAAGCCATTATCCCACAGCAGCTTTGCAGGAAGCTCTGGTCACTCTTACCTGTTACAGTTCAGTAACCTCCCCAAGCCTGGACTAAGATGAGGGAATTTCAAGGGAATGGGAACTCTCCTCCAGTCCTTGGCTGGCTTCAGTTTCACAGAATCCCAGTATGGATGAGGTTGGAAGGGTCCACAGTGGGTCAGTGGTCCCACCTCCCTGCTCCAGCAGGGTCATCCCAGAGCACAGGCACAGGATTGTGTCCAGACGGGTCTGAAATTTCCCCAGTGAAGTGCCACCTGCTATCCTGGTGGGCTAGTGGCAGAAGATGTCCTGACATGAAGAGCAACACTCCTGAATACCTGTTTGCATTCCTCCTTTCTTTTCCAACTCCTTTTGGCCTGGCAAACAGGAAGAAATAAATGTTATACCTATCCCATTCTCTTTTCATGGAATCAAGTGACTTCTTGAATCACTTCAGGGACTTCTTTTGGGAATAGTAACAGTAAATCCCGTTACAGAAAAAGCTGTTGTGACCCTGCTATGTGGGAAAAGTGAAAGGCACATTAATCAGCAGCTTAATTCAACTGTGGGGAGGTAAATTATAATTAGGACAGGTCATTGATACACCACATGCTGAATTATTCTGTCTGCTGGGGTTTAGCAGCAGCAGGGACACACAGAGAGTCAGGGAGAAGCTTTTCATCCTGGGACAACACATTCCAAGTGGTGCCTCAGGTTTTATTCTTTATTATTCTTTATTATTGATTACCACTTGGTAATTAAAGAACTGATGCCAAATAAGCCAAGCACGAGTGATGCACTGCAGTGTCAGGCCCATGCACACAGTTTACTTCGTTTCCTTGCTCCCTGATACTTCAGAAAGCAAAAGGTCATGCCACAATGTTCATTCAACATTGCACATTGAACAGATACTGCTCTGCAGCTGATTTGTTTGATGCTCGTGATGGTTGTGAATCAATTACGTATTGGAAAGTGCATACAATTAACATTCACAATTAGGGGTATTTCCCAAAAGCTATGTAATCTTAACTGATATTCCACAGTATCAGTTTGATTCTTGCCTCAGCCAAATCCAATAAACCTCTAGTTTAGTGGAGTAAGCCTGGATGATTACATTAAAATGAGACTTCAGGAAGTTTCTGGTTGAGGATTTCCATACTGTATCCAGATGCTTCCATGACTTCATAAATATGACAGAACTCATCCAGCCTCATCTCTGAATGCCCTGTTCTTAACAACATTAAAATCATGAATAAAGTAGCATCTGAATTAAAATCTTGATTGTTCTTAGAATATAAATGGAAGCTTTTTTTCTTTTTTTAAGTTTCGAAACTTCACGTTCTGAAAAGAACCAAACAGAATAGACATTTCTTGGTAGATAAAAAAGTATTTTTCTAACTAAATATACTGATAAGAATGTGTTCAGAAAAGCCAAACATGCAGAAGGACTTTTTAATGTCTGCAGTTACTTTGAGAAACTAATTCCTTTGAGCCCATTTGTTTATCAACACAGCAATTTGTCACAAACTCTCCATCCTCACTCTTGTACTCCAATGATTTGAGAAAAAAAAACCCCTGCGTGTTATCTATGGTAATGTGTATTTTACTATTTAGGTACAAGAGGAAAAAAATAAAAGGACAATTTGGGTGTGCAAAAATAATTGCTGCAAGCATAAACATTTCAAGAGCAGGTTGAAATGATTGACTACATTGCTATCCAAGATGAACTATTTCTTAAGGGGAAACCAGGGTTCATCTGCAAAGAACTTCAGAAGTCCAAAATAAAAACTATCTCTGGGTGGGGAAGAGCTCGATTAGGAACTCATTTTTTAAATCTTGTCTCAAGCTGACTCCAGTCAGATGCTCAGATTTATGTCTGATCTTACTGTCACTGGTGCCAAAATCTCCTCTCTGCCCTGAGGTATGTGCTTAAACGCCTTGTTAAACTCAAGGGAAAGCTTCCCAATGGGAAGCTGATGGTTCCAGAGCATCCACAGTTCACTTTGGCCATGTGAAAGCTCAGCATTGGCTCTGGACAACACCTACTGACTGCAGGCACCTTTTTTAAATTTTTATTTTTATTTTCGGGCTCAGGACCCAGCCTTATTATTTATCCCGTTCTTATTCAGCATTCCCACTGTTTTTCAAGGCCAGGAAGGAGCCTGTTGGCTCTTCCTGCAGTGGTACTCAGAGGGTCGTTGGTGCCTGAGTCAGCGCTGGTTTGGGACAACGCTCCATGTGTGATTACCCTCTGGAATTCTGCGGGAGGCTCTATTTAATTGCACCCTTCCCTCCAGAGAAACAGGGAGCCAGAGAATCCTTGAGGAGCACAGATGCATTACAAACTCTTTCCACAACTGCACAAGTGTAGCCAGCAAGGAGACAGGCAAATAAAAAATAAAAAAAAATAAAGGATAGATGGAAGCAGGAGGGCTGTAGTGCCCTGAGCACCAGAAGAGTTTTGCTAAAAAAATGTAAGGGTCTTTTAGCAAACTCAACCAATGCCAAAACTCTGCTTTCCTCCAGTGCTGTCACCAGCTTCTCCCAACTCATTCCAAGCTAAACAGATGAGGACTATTGTCTGTTCACGATCCAGTTTTCTCACATGAAAGAGGAGGATAACTGTCTATAACTTTTTGCTCCACAGGGGTCATGGAAGACATAGATATCAATGCTCAGAGATGCCCTGACTGACACTCAGCCAAGAGTTACCACAGTCAAAGGAGGATTTTCAGAGAATTTTACGCTTTCAGTCTGAAAACACAGGAAAAAGAAATTGGCATCAGCAGAGACACATCGATGTAGCTTGATGTCACAGAAGAGACATCTCCCAGTGATGAAACTTGTTCAATATTCTAAACAAATTTGAAATGTGTTTAGTCTGGAAGTGATTATTTTGCTTATTCTGATGCATTTGATGTTTAACCACACACTGCAAATATGGTTAGGTGGCCCAGGTCCAATGCAGGAAAAGAGATCACAGCACCACAACCAAAAGTGCGTTACACAGGACTGAATAATACAGATACACCATCATTAAAATCCCACAATTTAAACTGTGGAGCCGATGTTTTATGGTGGTTGGGACAAGCATGATACATGTTCTCCATTTTCAAATCCTGCAGTGTTTCAGGATATATGGGAAAGCAGATGTTTTTAATAGCCTGGACCCTAAATAAGCTTATCCTTCCAAACCAACTGCGTGCAGCCAGGAGTGGGACACTGCTGCACGAATGGGCAAAGTGTTCCATCTGTCATGGCTCTAGTGGAAAATGTGTATTCTGACCAAAACAGAGATTTTCACACTAAGACTAATTTTTCCCCAAAGTGCTCACAGCCAGGTTGGACAGAGCTTGGAGCAACCTGGTCTAGTGGAATGTGTCCCTGCCCATGGCAGGGGGTGGACTGAGGTGAGATTTAAGGCCCCTTCCAACCCAGATGATTCTGAGATTCTGTGATATTGCTGTCCTTACGCAGAGTAAATCCATGGATATTGCCTGGCCATGCACCCACTGCGGTGCCACCTAAGGTGGCAGAACCAGGCCCAGATGCAAGGGGAACCCACAGACCTTCTGTGGTGCACTGACTTCAATATATTTGAGGGACATCAGTCACACCAACAGCTGGGAGAGGTTAGAGCACGCCTCAGGCTGCCACAGAGGGTGTTCAGAAAGCAGGGGGAGAGAGCAAATCTAGAAGTAAACCAGCAGAGTATCAGCCTACAAGGAAAGAAACCAGAGAGGACTATCAGGAAGGCTCTCAGGAAGCACCGTTTTACAGGCAGGACCACAAGCACCCCACACAGGAAAGCTTTTGAAATAAATGTGGCATGGGCTTAGACCAGAAACTGTAAAGCACAGCTGCCCTGATCGTCTTACACTGTTATGAGAGAAGGGAGAGAAGTTTGCTGGGAATATTGCTCCTTCCCACTGCCCAGAGGATGCAGGCTGCACGGATGGTCCTCCCCACCCTACTCAGCCTACAACTGGCAGCAATCTCTCCAGTTAAGCCAACGGAGTCTTCCCAAGAGCAAGAGACCAGGAAACCATTCCCAAATGCTACTCACGTTATGTCAGCTACTTGTAGATCTCTCTGTCCACATCTTGCTCTGTGTCAAACCCCTGGAACACCTGTCCCCTGCTCCCTGTGCCAGTCAAAAGCCTCATCAGGTGAAGATCATAATGTCAGTGACTGGTTTGAGTTGGGAGGGACCTTAAAGTCCACCTTGTTCTGCCGCAGTTGCATCCAAATCCTTTAACCCTGGCCTCCCTGCCTAGAAGCAGCCTTGAGGCTGCCTCCCAGCTCCTCCAGGTGCAGGAGTTATAGCAGCATGGAAAGTTCTGCTTCTGAGATGAGGCAGCTCCTGAACAGGAGGACTTGTTGGGGATCTCAGTTTTGTATTCAGTCACTGTTGGCTGCTCACTGGGGAGCACTGTGCTCCTGTGAGTGCAACTCTTCCACACTCGGAGGTGTATTTTCCAGGGATTTGTGGGAACTGCACATCTCAGGGGTCACAGGAGTCTCAGAAGTGCTGAGAGGACTGTTACAGGTTACAGAGATGGCAGGAGGAGAGTGGCGAACACTAACAGAGAGCAAATCCCGTTTATTCCCTTTCCCAAGCTCCCACTGAGCCGTCCAGTGCCACACATGAGATAGGTGCTTCATTCAGCAGAGCAGCAGCTCAACTCCTTGATTTCCTTAGGCCAGAGGATTTAACTGCAGCTGGATTGCAAAGGCTGAGAGCAAGGGGCATGTGGCCCTCAGGGACAATCCGCATCGGATGCAAGACCAACACCAGCAATGCCTCTGTCTCCCAAACCTCAGGAAAGATGCACTTGCATCATGCGAAATCCCTTTAAAGACATTCCCAATTTTCCTTCACAGTGACAGCGAGGAGGGAGGAACTGGCAGAGTCCCCTCTCCCAGCTGCACACAACTAATCCAGCCGAAGTTATTTTCCGTCCTGATTTACGGAAATATTTGCCGTGGAAGAAGCCAAGCCTTTTATGGCTTCCAACTCCAAAGATGCTTCTTCTGCATCATCCATTTTCTACCAGCTGTCTGAGCTCACGGCCCAAGTCAGACCAGAGCTGCAGGAGCAAGCCTGGTCCCTTCCAGAGATGGAGCATAGGCTGCCTCTTCCATCCCAGGCACTGTGGCCTTGCCCTCCTTCTTCTCCACACCAATCAATCCCTGCCTTTCTCTTGTGGGTACCTCCATCCACAAACATCTGCCAAACTGCTGTGAGCTTCCCAGAAAAGCCCTGGTTTCCCTGAAAGGCCTGTACCCAGCTCAGAAATGCACTTTCCTCACACAGCATTACGAGGGAGCATCAACTCACGCCAGCTCATCTCATTCCACCCCCTGCCATGGGCAGGGACACCTTCCACCAGACCTGGTTGCTCCAAGCCCCCTCCAACCTGGCCTTGGACACTTCTAGGGATGGGGCAGCCACAGCTTCTCTGTGGTAAGCTTCTCAGGGCCTTACAGGGAAAAATTTCTTCCATGTATCAACCTTCTCCAGGCTAAACAGCCCCAACTTCCTCAGCCTGTCTCCACTGGGGAGGTGTTCCAGTCCCATTATAAACTCCATGGCCTCCTCTGGACTTGCTGCAACAGTTCCATGTCCTTCATGCATCAGAGGCACTAGAACTGGACACTGTGTTCCAGGTGGGGTCTCAGGAGAGGAGAGCAGAGCAGGAGAATCCCCTCCCTGTGCCTGCTGCCTACACGTTTGGGGATGCAGACATCCAGTGACTTAGGAGAGCTGTCCTCCCACCTCTTTCCAAGGAAAGGTGGCACAGGAGAGAGAACATCTGCTCTTCAGGCACTGGTATATCCAGGCAGCCTATGGAGAGCCTGCTCTGGCACAGCCCAGGCATTCCCAACCTGCTGATGTTACACTCACCAGGAAACAGCACTACTTACTTTGGAGTAGGAGCTGGAGCTGTGGGGACAATGGCAGGGACACAATGCCAGGAATCAGTGACCTCCCAGAAGCAAAGCAAAGCAAGTAACCTCTGCTGTCACCTTGTCAGGTCAGTGCCCAATACAGCAATGCCTTAACACCTACCACGACATGACAGACAAACCCTTACCTGCCTGACCCAAAACCCAGGAAAACACACCAGTTCTCCTGAATCCCAGCTCTTCATCCATTTGCCACAGGAAACCTGAAGTGCCAAGTCATATTTTCCAGCTCTACAACCATTTCCCCCTAACTAACCAAAACCAAGTAATAACAGTATGAATTATTTTTCTCTTCCCTCCTCCTCCCCCTGCCAAATTCCCACTCACAGCTCCTCATTAGGCTTGGTGTTAATTAGAACAGGCTGTGAAGTTCACCACATCTGTGCAAAAAAGCAGGGGTGGACAGACACATGACATGAGCTCTTGCGAAACCAGATCCCAAAAAAATGACCCATATGATGGTGACAGCTTCTTCAATCATTTCTTTTTGGTATTTAGCTTCCCAAGAAGCTTAGTAAAAAGAAAAATAAAGAGGAGGCTACAAAAAAATAACCTCAAGCATTTGGAGGGAGAGGGAGTTATTTTGCTAGAAGGCCTTTTATTAATAATCCCCTTAATAACAACTTTTATTAGTTTGTAAATGTTCCCTTTCACTCAGCCATTTGATGGCATCCTTGGCAGCGACAGCCCATAATTCTTCATTGCATGTGTGTCTGTCTGCTGTTTAAAATTTAAATTAAAGCAAGGCTTGTGGTTGAGGCTCTAGAGCACAAAAAAGAGAGGAAGACATCAGCCTTTAAAGAAACAGTGTTGCTATAAGCATGTCAGCCTGAGACAGAGAAAAGTCATGGAAAATTGTATCACTCTCCTGAGAACTGGATTTAAACTCTGGCCTGGTCCAACCTGGCTGGGGCACTTGCAGGGATGGGACAGCCACAGCTTCTCTGGACAAGCTGTGCCAGGGCCTTCCCATCCTCACAGGGAAGAATTTTCCCCCAATATCTGATCTAAACCCACTTTTTTTTTTTAAGTTTGATGCACTGAAACTCATGAACTGCATCTTACACACTGCTCAGTTTGGTGGTGTGACTCTCTCTGGTCTTCCAAAGCCACTGTGCAAACTTCATGGTGCAAACAAGGACGGAAGCTGTAGGACTTTGGACCATCTCCCGCTGTCCCTCCTGCTCTCTCTTGGCTTGGTTATATGGAGGCTTCTGGAGAAGAACCCTGGATTAATATTCTCAGGATAAAAATGAGTAGGAGGCCTGGCAAGCAAGTCTTCCCTCTCCCCATGATTCACAAGGAAGTCAGACAAGGAATGTCTCCATCAGGAGACAAATGGGCTAAGTTTAATGGCAACTTTCGTGGTGACATATTTCTTTAGGAACTGACAGTTGGTTACTGGAACAGCCTCAGGACAGAACAAGAGTGACTTCTAGTGCAGTCCAGGGATATGGCAAGAGTTATTGCTTGGCATTATCCCTGCATGTGTTTGAGCTCATCAGCCCGTGCTGCCTAGTGCAAATTAGACTTGGTCTGAGCTGCTGCAAAGCGCCTGTAAAAGTGACAGGGATGAGGCTGCCCTGGTGGAAGCAAAAGCCTTGTCACGCTCCACCTTACGGACATGGAAAGCCAGGGCATCCAAGGTGAATTCATGAGGAGACAGCACACACATGGCTGCTCGTGGCAGCAAACTAGGCTTCCTAACTCAAGAGCTTATTCAGCCTCTGCAGTATTTTCAATTCCAGTGATAGAATTACACAGTTACCTCAACGACCAGTGTAAGAGCGGGGAGAAGTCAGACAGCTGACAGCAGCCCGGTTGGTTTAAAACTTCAAGAACCCCAGTCCCACTATTTCCATCACTCCCTTCTAGAGCCCCTTTCTCTCTGCCTGCGTTTTTATAGCTTTACACTATCCTCAGCCTATGGCAAGTAAAAACAAGCCCCTTCCCACTTCTGCTCCAAGTGTTTTAGATAAAACAGTAGACAGGAACAGAAAAGGATAAAATAGGAGTATCAGAGGGGGGTAAAAAACTAAGTGGTTAATACAGCTCATACTTGGTGCAGCTTTCGTGCAAGCATGTCAGCTGGAAAGTGCTGGCAAGCAAAACCAAGAGGGATGTATGTCATCTGAGCAGCATATATTCCCTGGGAAAGGGAACACAGGATTGCCTATAACTGCACGTGTCTGTCCTGCTGGTACAGGATCAAATTCTTCCCTGTGCACGTAGCAGCTGTCCAGGAATCACAGCCCACGACGTCAGGCGGGAGGCACAGTACCAAACAACCTCCTCATGGCTGTGCTTCCAACAGACAGAGACCCCAAAACAACTGCATGGACTCAAATGTCATGTGCAGCCACTGCAGGTGAAGCCCTGGGAGCATGGGTGTCACAGAATCCCAGAATGGTTTGGCTTGGAAGCGACCTCAAAGCCCATTTTGTTCCACCCCCTGCCATGGGCAGGGACACCTTCCACTGTCTCAGGCTGCCCCAAGCCCCATCCAGCCTAGCCTTGGACACTTCCAGGGATGGGGCAGACATTCCAGCTCCTCTGGGCAACCGATGCCAGGACCTCCCCACCCTCAAAGGGAAGAATTTCTTTTCAATATCTGATCTAAGCATTCTCTCTTTGAGTTTTAAACCATTCTCTCTTTTTCTATCAGTCCGTGCCTTTCAAAAATTCTCTCTCCATCTTCCAGCACCACCCAGCTGGTGAGAATGACTGAGTGTCATCTTTGAACTTCAGGTCCTCCCTATTTGCAAATATACCTTGACACACCTTCTCCCTTCACAGAAAAGGTTCTTTGAACAACAGTTGGTTTGAATGAAGGGAAGAGGACACTTATTTAGGGACATACGTTATTTAGGAACATTTCATTAGAGTACTGGAGCAAATAGAGACCTCGTTGAAAATGAAAATATTCATAGGGAAGAGTGACTCCATACGAATTTTAAGTTTCAAATTTCACGAAATGTTCTGCTGTAACATTTTTCAAGGGAAAAGTTCCAAGTTTAGAACTTGAAGTGGTTTTATTTAAAACAATGTTTCTTTCTTCTACTAATTTTCTTTTCCAAGCTCAGCTGTTGAAGTTGAACTGAAATATAAGACATTTTTTGTATCTTCAACAGGTCCAAGAAAATTCCTCTCTTCCTTTTTTTTTAGAGGTGTGATTTTTACCCCCTCAGATTCCAAAAAGAAAAAGTTACAGCTCATCTTTCTTTCATTATTGTTAAAAAAACTCTTCCCCACCAAAATCTGTGGCTCTTTCTCCCACATATAAAAAACCAAAGAACAACAGAGTGCCTCAGGCTTTCTAATTCAAGTGCATGACTTTTCCTGGAGCAGTGGAGCACGTTCAGCTTGGGGAGAAGATCTTTAAGGCTAATAAGCAGATGGTTTGGTTTTACAGAAATGTTGCAGCATTCCCCCATGGCACCCATCCCCTATTTCCCAGGAAAACTCCAACAATCACTGGAAGACAGTCTCAAAGATGTCCCTGTAATGGCCATAAGAAGAGGCTTTAATCCCACACCCAACATAAGAACTTGGTGTATGTCCCAGGCTGCTGCCAAGGCCCTAATTCTTTTTCCTGCATCTTTAGTTGCTGGGCAAAGCTACATTTCTAATCTGTACATAATGTTCAGCTTCATCTTTTTCAGTTTATGGACTTGAACACAAAGGCAATTCTCACTGCCACTGGAAGGAGTGAATTCCTTCCCCTCATTCCCTGGAAAAGGAAAAACAGTGTCTGCCAAGGCAGACACTCCATCCTAAACTTCTTTGCATATAACACAAGGAAACTTCTAACTCCTTTGCAGTGATGAGATCAAGTCTTTGGAGACATGGGGTTTATTTCTGGCTCTGACACAGATACCTGGTGTGAACCTGCAGATGCTTGAAGACCTACCTTTGGCTGAACCAACTCTTTGAAATCTTATCACATTAGACAAAGCTGTGAGGAAAACAAAAGGCTTAAGAAAAAGTCAGAACCACATCCTGAAATTCTCTGCAAGCTCACTTGTGAACAAAATAAGCATCTTGACTCTTTGTTGCCTAATGCCAAATTTCTTTCCAAGACAAATGTTCCCAATCCTTAGTGCCAGCCTAACTGGAGAGTGGTTTACCACTGGGCTGGGGAGAACCTGCCTCCCACCATGGCCAAGATTCAACCCAGCTGATGGGAGGCACTGAACTCCACTCCCAGCCTGCCCAAGGTCCTTAGGTGGCTAATAAAGACACAGAAAATGTTGTAAGGCAGCTCAGATGTTGATAGAGCTGAGTCAGCCCCTCTCAGTAGCCTGAACACCCCAGACATGACTATAAAGACGGTAATAATCACCATTTTGGGGGACAAGGCTAACTTTTCATCCATCAGTCACTACTCAGACTGTGACCTCACTGGGGGTTTAGTTCCTGCTGTGTTTTTTTAAAGACCTGAACAGCGCAAATGAAAGCTACCTCAATGTCTGGAGCTTCCACGAGAGCCAACGGCAGCTAAATTTTCCACGGAAAGCTTTAGCTGGAGGACGGGGAGCAGGGTGGAGCTAAGAATATCAGTTACACAGTGACAAACTCCTGCCTGGCATTTCCTCCTGAAACCACGAGCCAGCTGCAGCCACTCCTGCCAACCTTCAGCGTCCTCAGCCAGCTCAAGTGGCTCTGTTCATATTGAAATAATTACTCTATGGAGCAGATCCAGCCCTGGAAATCTCCTTGAGGACAAGATAAGCCTAGTGGGATCTGGCCTCTTAATGCCTATCCGTTGGGTATCCAAACACCAACTCAAAGAGTGTGGGATAAATATCCTTGCATTACACTAGGAAGATAAACAAGCAAGAGATCATCCTTATTTCATGAATATGGGAAAAGAAAGAGAAAGAGAAGAACACCACTCTTACCACCCCAACATATGGTAGAAAGGGCAATCGATGCCTGTGCCTTCATGATTAATGTTCCAGCAACAGGGTGATTTGCTTTCACCATTCCACACCAGCAAGAAAATTGCTACCTTTTCCTTTCCAGACACTCCTAATATACCAAGAGCACAAAAGTTTTGGGTGTTGCCTGACACTCCCACCCAGGTCCCTCAAACCAAGCCATTTTAGATTGTCCTACACCAGTCAGCACATGCTTTTAGGTGCTTAAAACAGTCCACACTGCAGGAAATCCCTGCCACTAGCTAAAGACCCAGCAGAAATATCCTCTTTGGCCTACTATCAAATATACATCCCATGAAAAATGAGCAGAGTCCCTCTGGAAGCTCTCAGAGCTGAGAAAGCTTCTCAGGGCACTTACTTAGAAATTGAGACTGCTTCTTGTCCAGCTGTAAGATATTCCTACAGCAGGTGGACTGGTAAATCCATCCTCTTCCTGCTGTCACCCGTGCTGGTGATGGCAGTGGCAGCAGGAACAGGGGAGAACAGGGGCCACTAGATGCAGGCACACACATTTATTGCTTCAAGTCAGCTCTCTGTCTCTTCAGAGAAGCCCTGGATCCTCTCATCTCCCTTTTGCACAGCAGCCTGCAGGACAGATGGAAAAGACACTGGAGTAAAGGTGGGATCTGGTGTGAATTAGGGTGGAAGTATTTTGGCTGGGAATTTGTGGGTATGCAAAGGCATGGGAGATGTGATTCATGAAATGCTTCCCTCCCCCAGCAGCTCCCCACCTTGCAAGGAGCCAGTTGTTGGTGCTGGGAAGCAGGGACTCAGTGGCCAGGCATTTGGCAGGAATGTTTCTGGAGCAGGCTCTGAGGCTGGAGCTGCGTGTCAGCCAGAGCATCTCCTCCGAGCAGCTCCGATGGAGCATCACCAGGAACAAAACATCATTTCCTGAAACTACTGCAGAGGAAGATAGAAAATTCATCCAGCCCTTGATCCAAGAGGCCTAAAATGCACTGGGACCATGTTTTCTCTCCAGTTCCAAATAAAATCCCCAATATGGATACGTGGAATGATCCCGAAGAGCAAATTCAGCAGTAGCTGTGCCTGAGAGATCACAACCAAAAAAACTGGAGCGCAAACTGAGCTTCAGCAGCACAGGATTTCTCTCTCCCTGACATCAGGGGCTCTTGTATCTGTACATACCCTCAGTCCAACACTGGGAATGATCTTTTCCAACCACAACTGGTGCTTGTCCTGTCCTCGGTCCCTCTGCTAGGGAATGTGTAAGCAAGGAAGTTGCCTCATGCTCCACGTAGAGCCTGGATTTTAATGCATCTGCCTCAAATCCAGCCCAGGTACTTCCCTCTTGCACAGAGAACCTGAGGATGAGCACATTGAAATTTTAATCAGACTCTCAGCAATATCCAACACCATTGAAATGTTTAAAATTGGCACAGGGAACAAGCCAATAACACTGCACAATCAGTGCTGTCAAGTCTTGGATTACCAAATATCTTGTTCAAAATGCTGCTCTGAGAGTAATTTTGTGAGAAAAAGCACTTCAGCAGCTACAGTTCAGGAATGCCCAGGGAATAGGAACTAACAGTCCTTGAAAGATTTAGAAACAGAAGATGTGGGGAAAAGTAATTTTGATTTTATTTTTCAGTCTTTGAGGTTCTGACTTGCTGTTTCTAAACCACTGGGGACCAAAAATACTTACTGAAGACCTTGTTAGGAAAGTATCAAAGGCGCTGTCAGAAGTATGAGGGAGTCAGCTTGAATTGTTCCTAAGCAGAAACTTCAAGACTAGGAAGGAAAAAATGAGTTTCCTTACTCACTAAGGGAGTTAACCTATTAAGCATCAATAACTTTTGCAGAGCAGAACATGAAGCAGTGAAACCAAACAGTTTGGATTGTGAATATGAACTACTGAGCATGACCTGAGATGTAATCAGACCTCAAAGTCTATGAAAACATAGGCAAATCCTGAGTGAAAAGGTCTTGCACACCTTTGGAAGGAATTATGTATCTGCTGCTTTATAAAGAAACAAGATGCCTGCAAAACCAGAGTTCACATCCATGCACAAACACCAGCTCTCCATTCTCCTGAGCCACTGGCAAAGGGATGAACCTTCCATGCTCAAATTAATATTCCCACTCTCCCAGGCCAGCACACAAGTGGGAAGGCTGTGGACTCACGGTCAAAACCAGAACCAACCACCGTGGAGATTACAGCCCCATGAAATTATCTGGGAACCAACTGATCTTTGGCATTCCATTCTCCACTCTCTCCTGAGCTATGCAGGGCTGCTATGGAGGCAATCCTCCTTCCTAGTACTCTGGGAAAGCAAGTGTAAGAGCAATCCCAGCTGTCCTGAGCACAGGGCACTGCTCTCAGCCAAATTTTATTAATGCAAGTGTGCTGAGCAACCACAGGCCTTTGTGGGGATGGATTCATGGGAGGGCAGATGCCGAAGGAAACATTCATCTCTGTGGGGTGGAAAGAGCAGCAAAAATGTCCTAAGAGCAGGGAAGGTCAAACAGGAGTAAAAGTACTCATTCACTGCTTTTCTTTTTTTGCCTCCATTTGTAATTGAGCTGCTAAAGAAAAATGATCTCAGAGAAAGAACCTTTTCTTTTCTCCCAACCACTAACAAAAGGGTTTGCTGAATAATGAAGCATTTATGTAAAAAATGGAGTCAAAATGCCATTATGACCATTGGTGGCACAAATGCAGCAGATGGAACTTGAGGCCAGTTGAGAGACAAGAGAGAGGATGGAGGTGGAGCGTTCTCTTCTCTTCCCCTAGTGATAAGGAAGTCTGTGTGACACAGGGAATCTCCAAAAAGCAAACTCCTCCTCAATCTGACATAAAACTAAACCTCAGGTGGAATCTTGTGTGCCTTAGAAGGGCTGCTCACACATCTGAGATGCTGTTCTGGCCTCTTTCTACAGCTTCTGGCTGCAGACAATATAAAAAGCTAAAAATAGCCATCAAAACAAGACTGGAAGCTCCCTGGATTATATTTAAAAACAAGATAAAGGAAACAGTGCTTTCCTGAATCATGGGCTTTGTTTCTAGCTGAATACGCTCCCAAAATGGCAAAGTGATCCATTTGAGCTCTTATGGGAAGAATTTAGTTCAGTTCAGTTCAATCAACACACAAAGCTTCACCAGTCACCACTACCTGCCCCTCATGACTGTGAGCAAACCTGCTGGTCAAAAGCCAGTTCACAGTTTATTGGTCCAGAACAGGAACAGAAATAGAAGCACTAAAAAAATGTCTTTGCCCTGCCCTGTTCCCTCTGCTCTTGTTGCAGCACAGAAAGGCTCCAAGAAGCTTGTCAGTGAATTCATCATAGTATCCATGAAATTGCTGGGACATGGCAGCACTCCTTGGCAATCAGCTTGGGGGGTAGAAGGTTTTATTCCTCTCTCCTCTGAAGCCACTGGGTAGATGACTCACAGGAGATTGGTGTTGCAAGGTTCCCAGTTTCTCTTCAAGTGGAGGGGTGGAGCTTCCCACTCCTCCAGAAGCAAAGCAGCCACATCCAAACACCACACATTAATGGATTTTTCCACATGCTGAGACCCAAGAGCTTGAAGGAGCTCCTAAAAATAGAAAGCTCCCTTACCTGCCTTGGAAAACTTTGCTTGGTACTCTGCAGCACAGTCCTGCCCGTGTTTGCGAGGACACCTAAGGTCGTGAGTAAAGAGCATCACTGCCCATTTCTGCAAAATTCTGTGAGGAAGGAAATAGTGTTTAAAGCAAATTTGTAACCAGACTGTCCCATGATCCCTGCGACAATCCAGGGCAGAGTCCCTTCCCAAGGAGTTAAGGTGGGCAGAACACATCCAGGATATGAAGAGCCTCACCAAATTGCCAAATTGCCACACTTGGGGGCTGCAGAATCTCTCTCCAAATTAGTGCCTCATGTTGTAAGTTTTAAGTGGTAGCAGATGTTGGCGGAGAGCTCCAGACCTTTGTTTCCCTTTGTTCCCCAGATTCCCAGATAACTGCTGCTTTTGTGCAAGCCCTTCTCTAGCGATAACAATAATTAAGTGCCATTTATATCAGATCTTTCATTCAGTAGTCCCAAAGGGCTCAATAAATTTAACAAACCATTAATACTCAACACATGTATTGGTTTGCAATTTTAAAAAGGCTGCATTCTTCTCCAGGAACCTCCACATTCCCACAAATGGCAGGTACCCTAATTACCATGATTACCATAATCACTATAATCATCTATCAGTTTGCAGAGAAGCAGAATTAGGGGATGCCAAAGGCCACAGTACATTCTGCTAACAACAAAAGGATTTAAGCAGAGTTCCTGGCCTTTAACTTTGTTCCCACTGTGAGCACGAAACCACCCTGCCTCCAGAAATTCACACGCTATGATAACTTCATCTAGCCAGAACACTGAACTGAAAGACAAGGATGCATTCCCAGAGCACATGAAAAACCCACTGGTTAGAGAAAGCCAAGTCCAATCCAAGCAACAAGAATTTTTTTCACTAGGATGCCTTAAGCTCATGAAAATTGAATTTAGTGGCCCAAGCAGGATATTGAGAGAGATGCAGTAGTCATCAAGTAACTGTAATCTTGCTTATACATCCCTCTGGATTCCCCCTAAAAACATAAATCAGGGAAGGTATTTCTTGAGTGGACAAGTCTTCCCACAACAACAGTGCCATCTTTTTACACCACCTAGATCAGACACTGAATTAGACACAATTGTGGCCTTACAGTACCTGAAGGAACCTGCAGGAAAGATGGAGAGAGACTATTTCCAACGGCCTGGGGTGACAAACAAAGGGGAATGGATTTAACCTGACAGAAGGCAGGTTACACTCTCCCAGCAACTGACCTCTGCCCCCCTCCTCCCCCCAGCAAAACCACAGAAGCTCAGCATCCAAGCCTGGGGTGCACAAAAAACAAGGAATGGGTTTTGGCTAACGCAGAACTCACACAATTATCAACTGTGAGGGTGTGGAAAAGCAGCAGTGATTCCTTGAGCTGTGTCTGAGCCTCAGTGCAAAGCAAAATAACTCTTTTTCTTTCTTAATCATAGAGTATCTTGAGTTGGAAGGGACCCACAAGTATCATTGATTCAACTCCAGACTTGACAGTCTGTTTAACTTCTACATGTATTACGCTGCTGCTACCAAAGGAAGTTCAAGATCTGTCACACAATTTGAATTATACTGCATTTGTTCCTATTTTAGGCAACATAAAGAGGCATTTGCAGAAATCTCAGATAGTTTGAGACCAGGGCTCAATAGTCATAGTAATATAAACTGCAATGTAGCTGTGTATCTAAGTTCATAGTTGCAATAATTAGAGGCTCAAGGGTTTTTTTGCCTAAACTTTATCTACTTATAAAAAAGACTGCACAAGGTCTAACACCACATCACAATCATTTTGTGGCACATCATGCAACAAAATATTCCCACCCTCTCCAAAGCTTCTTTACCTCTGATTATCTGATCTACTTCTCCTGGTCTCTCACAGTCTGCACTTGAAACAGGAATTAGAAGTGGGAGCCATAGCTATGGGAAGTGCTTCTTTCTCTATTTTCTACCAAGCATATGCTGGATAACTGATCAGCAACCAGCTGACAGCACAGCCCAAGGGAGACATGGCCGAACTCTCCTCAGCTGAATTAAAATAACAGCAAATAAATAATCTGGATTGTATTTAGAAAGTCACAAGACCAGAGCTTGGCCCTGGTTAGGGGTGAGGAGAAGGCCCATCCAAGGTGACACCCAATTCTTTTCAGCTGAAATAAATTTAATTCCTACCAAGGGAAGCCAGGTTTCACAAGCTCTAACAGGGAAAGTGTTCACTGGACAGAGACTGTGTGAATGCATAAGAGGGACTAGACTGGGACCCGTTTTTTTCATCATGCAGAAATGTAACAGCTTTTTATTCCACTTCATGAGTCAGTGTTCCCAGTGGAAAGAGCACACACATCATGGCTTTGGCACTGCACCCCGCTGCATTTCCTACCAGCCTCTTCCCGTGATGAATCCAATCCATTTGGTTAACCTCTTCAAGGAGGGTTTTGTGCCAGCTGTGCTCTCCAGGAGCAGGAGGGGGGCAAGGCAGGGATGTGTCAGAGGAAGGATGAATGCCGTCTCCTTGCAGTCCCTGCAGTACAAGCCACCCCTGTAAGAAAAACAAATGAGCCCAGAATGCAGTCGGGAAACTGCTGAGAGAAAGGTCCCCTCCTGGCATGAGTCAAGCTCCAAAACAGTTCAAGGAGCTGTTCTGGCTTGCCATGGGGACAAATTGTCCAGCAGAACTTCTGACAGCTTTTCTCCCCACTGATTCACTCCTCAGTATGCCACTAGGCTGACAGACACAAGGATGTCACAGGTGATCACGCAAGACACAGGGGTTTCAACAGGGGCAAAGAGTTTGAGGGATCCCTGAACTGCCAGATTCTGAGGGTTTCTGTTTTGGCCACAAAGTGCATCTGGGAGGGCTGCAAAACTGCCAAGGTGCTCAAGACCTAATTAAAAAAATAATAAAAAAAAAAAAACCCAAAGGATCCAGCTCTAAACCCAGTCTCAAACCTAAGACAAGCCTTTGGTGAAATAATGAACTTGCCAAGTCTGAGTCCACAGTGTCTTATCTTCCTTCTAATTCTAAGTTCCTTCCCCGGGATCTTTGGGCTAAATCCATCTCCCCAGTCATCCAGAGTGCTTAGGCACATAAAAACACCACATATCACTTGTGGGGGAAGTGCTCTAAATTATGGGAATTCTTATAATTTCCTTTTCTGACTCTGTCCCCCAATCACAATCATGTTGTGAATACACTACTAAATGTCATAGTTCATCCTCAAAGTCCCAATCTTTTTGCCTTTGTTTGCAACTATTATTACATTTTATGAGTTTTAGTTAATTTGGACTGCCCGAACAAGCAATTTGCCAGGCCAAAACATTAAAATGAAAATGCTTTCGATGCAATAACTTGAATTTCCCCAAATTATGCCTCCTGCTGACTGGTTTTGCTGCTGTAGAACTGACCACTCACATGTGACAACACACACACTGTGGAGGCAAGGGCTGACACCAGCTCCACCAACAAACACAGAACACAGACAGCTAAAAACCCAACAGGTTTCAAACATGAATGTTGAAGAACGCCAAATTCTGTAATAAATTCTACAGGGACAAGAAACTAAGAGTTGCTTTGAGTTTTCCAGCTACATCTGTGATATACAAGAAAAGTCCTCGAGTTAATTTTGAAATTCAGGTCAATTCTGAATAAGACCTCTTCTGGAGTCAAAACTTTGGTTTTTGAGCCTACCCTCCCACTGCATGACTTCTGTCCAAGGCAGCTATTACAGGAAAAAGCATCATTTGCCATTGTGTGGGATACACAATGAAGAAAGTGCTCCTGTGTTGTGCTGTTAAGTTGATCAGACCAGATATGCTGGTATTTCTGGAGTTCAGCCTCCCCCACTTAAAAATTTTACTGCCGTAAGTGGTAAATTTACTCATTTGCTAGAATCTGAGCTCTGTACTATGTGCCTAGAGACAGCATGAAGCTTAGAGGTAGAGGCAAAAGCGGCGCTGCCTTCTCCCTCATGTAAAAGGCACTGAAAAACAGAAATAAATTTGAATTTAAGGTTAAACAGGTCCATATTTGTTTAGTTTTCCTTTCCCCTCTGCTGTTTCCTATGCTGTAGGCAGTCTTGTTCTCAGTGGCTTCCTAACAGAGCCTGCAAAATTCCTTATCACTGTTGTCCTATTCCCACTGGCCAGATGTGTTCTCTAGAGGTTGTGCTACATCTGAGATGGGATCCTTGTCCTCTCTGAAGTCACTGGGAGGTTTTGTATGGGCTTCTGTGGGAGCAGCACTGCAACAACATGACTTAAATCCTGCCTACAAGGAATAGGATTTGGGTTATATCCATACATGAATCAGGACGCAGCCCCTTTTACTTACCTTGACTGTTTTAATTTTTTTTTTATTTTAAAAAGCTTTTAGCTAAGGTTTCCTGACTTTTATTTACCATAGCTTAGATCCCTAGAAGGGAATTTAAAAAAAACGGAAAGGGGAATTTGAAAGGAAATGTAAAAAAGTCTGGAGTAAATCCATGCTTCCAATAGGACACATCCTACAAAAGTCTGGGAACTCTTTACCGCAGGAAAAATGACCAGGCTTCAGGACGACTCATTATCGCTATTTTGCAAAGATGTTGGAAGAAACTGGGAAGCAAGGCCTAATGAATGTACTTCCCACTCTTTTGTAGATTCCCATCTGCTCTGCCTCACTTCCTGAAGGCCTCAACACACAGAAGCATTCCTCGGCCTGCAGACACATGGCAAGGACTGGGACCACTCTCAGGCCTCCTCTTTAGGCTGTTTGCAAAAGCATGGAGTGACAGGACACAGGGAATGGCTTCCCACTGCCAGAGGGTGGGGTTAGGTGGGATATTGGGAAGAAATCCTTCCCTGTGAGGGTGGGGAGGCCCTGGCATAGGTTGCCCAGAGAAGCTGTGGCTGCCCCATCCCCGGAAGGGGTCCAGGCCAGGTTGGACAGGGCTTGGGGCAATCTGGGATAGTGGAAGGTGTCCCTGCCCATGGCAGGGAGTGGAACAAGATGGGCTTTAACGCCCCTTCCAACCCAAAGCATTCCAGGACTCCTGTGAAACTCTTTCTAAATGGCTTTTTCTTGAGACTCTAAGAACATTTTTGCAAATGCTGGAAAGAGTCATGTTCTAGTGAGGAATACTTCAATAAAAACTCTTCAGATACCAAGAAAGACCTGAAAATTGGATAAGTGCAAGTTACAGTAAGAATTTTCTCAAAAGGGAAAGACCTTTTCTCTCAACTTGACCAGAGCCCCACACCCTTCCCAGCAGTGTCTCATAGGGAGGACATCCCACTCACCTTGGAATGTTATTTTTCTAATGAAAGTTAAGCAGTGAAGCTGCTTATAAAAAAAAAATAAAAATATATATATATAAAAAGAATTGCAACAATTTATGCCCTTCTATGGAAAAAAAAACAACACCTTATCTGTCACTTCTCATGACAAAAACATGCCAGCATTGAATCTTATCATTTCAGAGTCAATATTCCTGCTCATCTTTGGAGAAGATGGAGGAAAAAAATCCATGTTATTTGCCATAGGGCCGTGTTTGGAGGTGTTAGCCAGTTCTCCTAACCTCCTCCACATTATTAAAATCATGGATCTTGACCCAAATCAACTTGCTGTGAAGTCAGAAGACTTGTGACTGACTAGAGTGGGAACTGGATGGAACTTGGAAGAGATAAGCTGAATGGAAAATGGTTTTTAAAGAGAGACCTTTTGCCCCCAAGGCGAGACAATCCTAGGAAACTACAGAAACACGTTCTTGTTCAGCTTTTTGCTAAGCCAAAAGATTTAAACCAAACATGGTTCTAAAACAGTAAAGGCAAGGACTTCCATTCCTCCCCCAGACAGTCACAGTATCCTACTGACTTTTTCTATCACTGCAGAGTATTTCCAGCTTCAGCTAATAGCACAGAAGAAATGAAAACTTGCATTTTGAAGCCTGTCTGGAAATTAAATCCCTGATGCTCTATGTGAATCAGATATTCATAAGAATAACAAAAGGTTCAGACCTCTCAAACATCCTCTTGGCTCTTGCAGTGCACTGAATTATCTTCAGAAAAATGGAAAGACTTCTAAGTTAATGGGAACAAAAAAGGGAGGGTTTCCACCAACACAGGGACAATAAAATCTCCAAGTAAATATTAAGGGTTCTCTGAAAACAGAAGTGAAAGCCACGCAGATTTGACAGCACAAATATTTCCCACGTCTCAAGAAAAACAAGTGCTCAACACACTTGTGAGAAATATCAGTGTGATTCAGGTCAATATGGATCTATTGCATGGGATCTGTATAAAGATATCCCTTATCAAATAAAAAGGGGAAGGGAGAACCAAATAAGGCATGGAACCAGAATAACAGGATATTTCTAGTTATTCATTCGCAAAGTGTATTTTGTAGGGCTCACAGCACCATTATGCTTTAACATTTTTGGGCTCTAGCTATTAGGTGTGCTTTTACCAACTATTAAATTGTACGAATTATTATAAATTGTAACCCTTTTGAAGATCTGTTATGTAACAGTAGGCTTTAGCTATTATGTATTTGCTTCTGTAACAGCTATTATATATTTGCTTCTGTAACCTTTCTAGACATAGCGCAAACTGTAACTGTCTTTGTAAATTATGTGGTTAAAACTGTTAGAACTGTGCATGAAACAAGGCTATTACAAGCTGTAAGAGTGTCTATGAGATATGTATAGCAGGATATGGCTGTTCTGTGAAAATGTATAGTCAGGAAATAGCTTATGTAGGATCATAACTTAGAGGTATGCGGAAAGTAAGGGTCAGAAAAATGACACTGAAGAAAAAAAGGAGCCTTCTTCCTGAAGACCAGCAAAAAAGGGCATTTGAACCCTCAGCAGCAGCCTGAGCCAGCGCAGAACAGCTGATGTGACGACAAAACAAGGAAAAGAAGGAGGGGGCTTAGGAGAAATGGAAACTAGGCCCTGGGCAGACGTGGACTGACCAGTACTACGTAAAAACGGGGAAATGAAAGAGGAGGGGGCTCCAAGGAAATAGGAACTAGGAACTCAATAAATAGAACTGCTGCACTGGGATGGGTGCAGTAGGTGGAGCGAAGACTCCCCTGCACACCCAGGCCTGTCTGCTTGCTTTGTATTTGCCTTATACCTAATAAATGAATTGATTAAGATTATCCTGACGCCTGTAATTCATAACACACTAACTCTGGACAAGACAAGTTGTGAAGCTGCTCTCCTCCAAAGAAGTCCAGGAATAGTGAATAGTCATTCTGCTAACATGAATCTCACAAAGCATAAAAAATTCTCACAGGACCCAGCCTTTCTATCTGCACAGGAACAGGGAGAATCTGCGGAAATGACATTTCCCTATGCTAGGGAACCAAGACTAGGTCTTGTTTCTAAAAATTACCTGCATTCCCACAGCCACACTATAATCTCCTGATTTGCTGCTCAGTCTTTTCCTACTCCACAGCATATTTTCATTTCTCATTCAAGCACAGATCTCCCTCTGCTTCCCCAAGTTGGGCATTGTCTTCTTTTAAATCAATATCTCTTCTTGTAGTGGGAAAGCCCAGGCTGAAGGACAAATGAGGACTCAAAGATCTGCCTGCTCTTAAGATTTTTCACAGGAAAAAAAAGAAGAGGAAGTCAGGTCCTTGTAGCAAACTCATCTCCAGACAAATACCTGAGTACATGCTCTCCACTGAGTTAAACGTAAGTGCTCCCAAAAAGGGCAGCTGGAGGGAACAGGCAGGATTTTGAACAGGACGGATGAAATTCTCTCCTTCCCTAGGAGCACACAGACTCTCCTGTTTTTCTTTTTCAGGTTCACAGGCTGCATCATGACTTTTCTCCTTCAGCAACATCCAGATGGAAACAATTAACTCTACCACCATTACATTCATTTTCTGATTCTAATCTTGCTATCTTGGCTTTTTCACATGATCACTCAGCATCTCCACAGGAAAGGAATCCAAGAAAGAAGAGCAATAGTCCCTGACAGCTTGTCTGCAGAGATATTTAGCAAGAGAGACTGCTAACAAGCCTCTCAGTCCACACAAAAATTACTGCTTGTGGGACAAAGAGTCACTATAGAACCTTCTCCTGCTTGTATAGTAAACAAACCAAAAAACAGAGTCTTAACTATAAAACTACAGACTGCAACAATCAAAAAACTTTTAATTATTACCAGGAAGGCAAAACTGAGTAGGGAATGTACATTCTCACTTGCACAAGGATAAACATCTGCTGAAACTACACTTGGAAACATCCAGTTTAAGCAAGTACTTGAGGATATCAAAGTTAGAGTGGATCTTACGAATGATAATTTTAGAGATACAGGGGTGTGTTCACATTATAACCCAAAGATACTTTTCTTGATACTGGAACAACATTCAGTTACATTAAATCTCTACGCTACTTCCATTGATTAGATCTGGTTGTTCCCTTGGTGTCGTGGTTTCAGTCTGAAACCAGACAGAAATATTAATTTGTTTTGTGGTTTTAAGTTGCTAATTTGAAATTCTTTACTCAAGAGCAAAGCAGGCTTAAGCTTGAAAAGAATAGACTTTATAACTAACACTAAAAGGAAAAAAAAAGGAAAAAAAACAAGAATCAGAATGAAACCTTCAAAACACCCTTCCTCTCTCTTTACATTTTCTTTCATTACGACTGACAACGTACAGAAATCACACTCAGAATTTTCAGTCAGTTCTCTCAATTTTAGAATAATCTTTTTTCAGTTCTCTTAGGGATTGGAGCATCTCTTACTTGCTACGGAAAGAAAACAAATTCTCCATGAACAACAGCCG
>WAAG01012775.1:0-14240 GCA_013390105.1 Tichodroma muraria | reverse complement strand
CCTGCATTCTCCAATGCTTTTCACTCCCTTTGCCTGGACACAGAGCCCTTTGTCAGTGATCCATCTGACCTCTGGGGACTATGGGAAGATATATGGTGTGCCCTGGATTTACAGAGGAGTATGACATCCAGGGTTCTATCAAGACTACTAGGGGCAGCTTGGCAGAAGAATTGACCTTGTCCCTCTTCCGCTTGACTGTTCGCAAGTATCAAGTGATGTACAGAAAATGACCTCAATGGAATAGAGCAATCTCAGTGGAGGGCCACCAAGAATCACAAGGTATTCTCTTTAAAGACAGAATGAGGATAGTAGGTGCTTTCAGTTTGCAGAAAGAGATGTTCAGAGGACTTACACATTACATTCCAGCACTCTGTTACAGAATAGAGCAATGGCTGTTATTTTGGTTTTTGTTATGCTTGAGCAGAGGGCTGAAGACAGCACAGTGAAAGGGAATCAAGGGAAAATGCAGCAGGATATAGGTAAGCTCTTTGTGGCCACAAGGAAGTTCATCTGTATGACGTTCAAGGTGACATCCCAGGAGCTTATGGAGCATTTCTGTGATTTGCATGACTGATGGGCTAAAGTGTTGAGGAAGTGCTGTGAGGTTGGAGCTGAGGCTGTATGAAGTAAGATGTGGCAATAGAGGCATGATGGTGTGACTGTAGCTTGTGAAAAGTGCTGGGTGAGGTTCCCCTGGGCCTGTGCCCATGCTTCCTTCGATAGCTCAGCTGGTAGAGCGGAGGACTGTAGGCTCCCTGGCACGGCCATCCTTAGGTCGCTGGTTCAACTCCGGCTCGAAGGAGTGATCTTTTGGCTCTGGCACACATCCTGCACTGGCACTGCTCCTTTTGGTCCTGCCCAGGGGACTCCCCATAATGAGCTGCCCAGCCAGGAGCTCTTGCCTGAGTTGTGGGAGATAACTGGCCAAGGCATCTTTGGGTGATCGCTCGGTGACAGACAGTGGTTCTGAGCTCTGGAGTTGTCTGCAGTCAGCTCCAGCAGGAAAGTGAGTGAGTGGGTAGTGTGAAAGTGAGGTTGATTAGGGCGGCTCAGGCTTTGGGTGCAGGGCATCCTGGTTCAGGGCTGTGTGCCTGGGAGGGGAGAGGACCTGGGTTAAGGCTGCAGGGTGGGGAATTAGCTCAAGTGGTAGAGCGCTCGCTTAGCATGTGAGAGGTAGCGGGATCGATGCCCGCATTCTCCAATGCTTTTCATTCCCCTTGCCTGGACACAGGGCCCTTTGGTGAGGGATCCCTCTGCCCACTGGTATTATTAGGAGCTACTTATAGCTGGCTGCACAGATAACTACAGGAACTGGAGCTGTACCAGGAGCAGCAAGGGCTGTAGACTGTGGTACCTGAATTTTCCTACTTACTTGGGATTAGATCAATATCCTTGCCCACCTTTATGCCTCCTCAAATGAAGTACTCTATTTATTGAGAAAAGCAAAATATCAAACTAATTTTCCAGTATGGTAAAAAGAATGACTCTGGAAACCACCAAGCCATGAGAGTCACCCTGCTAAGATCACAGAACAGATCCTCCTGGGAGATATGTTTAGACATGTGAAGACAGGGAGGTGTTTAGAGACAGCCAACATGGCTTCACCAAGCGCAAGCCATGACTGACTAATGTAGTGGCCTCCTACAATTGACTGATTACCTCAGTGGACAAGGAATGAGCTATGGATGTCATCTGCCTAGATTTCGCTAAAGCCTTTGACATCCCACACAACATCCTTGTCACTAGATTGGAGACACGGTGTTTTGATGGATGGACCTTTCAATGAGTAAGGAATGGGTTAAATGGCCACATCCAAAGAACTGTAGTCAATAGCTCAATATCCAAGTGGAAGCCATTATCAAGTGGTGTCCCTCAAGCATCTGTATTGGGACCAATACTATTTAATATCTTTGTCAATCTTGCCATTGTGAGTGGGATTGAGTGCACCCTCAGCAGCTTTACAGATGAGAAGGAAAGTGGTGCAGTTTATATACTTAAGGGAAGATATTCCATCCAGAGGAACTTCAAAAAGCTCGAGGAGAGGGTCCATGTGAACTTCATTAGGTTAAGCAAGCCTGGTGCATGGTCCTACACCTGGGTCAGGGCAATCACCAGTGTCAGTACATGCTGAGGGAGGAATGGATTGAGAGCAACTGTGTGGAGGACTTGGGGGTGCTGGTGGATAAAAAACTTGACACGAACTGGCAACGTACCTTTAACCCAGAAAATCAGTCATATGCTGGGTTACATCAAAAGTAGCATGGCCAGCAGGTGGAAGGAGGTTATTCTGCCCCTCTATCACCCTCTTGTGAGACCACACCTGGAGTGCTGTGTCCAGACATGGGTTCCCCAGCATAAGAAAGACATGGTTAGAGCAGGTCCAGAATAGGGACACAGGACTGATCAGGGGGATGAAATACCTTTCCTGTAAGGACAGACTGAGAGAGTTGGGACTGTTCAGCCTGGAGAAGAGAAGGCTCCAGGGAGACCTAATAGCAACCTTTCAATTGATAAAGAAGGCTTATAAGAAAGACGAAGATACTTTCTGGCAGACCTTAGGATGAGAGACCAAGCAGAAATGGTTTCAAATAAAACAGCATAGATTTAGATTATGCTAAAAGAAATTCTTTATGATGACAATGGTGAGGCACTGGAAAAGGTTGCCCAGAGAACATGAAGATACTCCATCCCTGCAAAACTTCATGTCTGGTTGGATGGGTCTTTAAGCTATCTGATACAGTGGAAGAGGTTCTTGCCTATAGCAGGAAAGTTGGACAACAAGACCTTTAAAGGTCCTTTTCCATCCAGAATATTCTATTATAATACATGAAAGACAGATGGTCACAAACTGCAGGTTTGGGGTGAGCTAAGCAGAAGTTTTCAAATGCCTGTCAGGAGGTTATTGATTCAACTGTTAGACCTTTTACTGTGGTAATGTGAAGAGGAATGAGACACAGTGAGCCACAACTGAAGCAGGACAGGTTCCATTTTTTCCCTCCTTGGGTCAGACAGGCAGGAGAAGAAGGGTGTCCTGGAGTCCTGTGCAGTCTCCATGCTTGGAGGTTGATGTAATATAAATGGCTGGACCTTTGAGTCAGCTGCAGTGATCCTTGAGCTTGAGCTGCTGTAGGAGATTTGAAAAGAGGTGTCCTGAGGCCTCATCCAAGCTGATTGCTTTGACTGCTCTGTCACAGAGGAAGAGCTTGTTTGGGTCCCTCCATAGCTCTGCTGGTGGAGTGAAGGGCTGTAGTCTCCCTTCCATGGATACACATCACATCTGTCTGGGTGCTGCCTGCCCTAATACATCTGAAAGGCCCTGAACTAACCTCATATGGGACCTCCATCTCCACCCATGGGTCCAGGAGCTCTATTTACACTAATCTCTCTTTCCATGCTATACCATGGGAATCTTGGTCACTAGCTAAGTTAGAGGCATAACTTTGGATATGTCCAGCCACAAAGACTCTTGATGCGTACACTGATGTGCAGATGGATGTTCTGGCATGACCTCAACCCTCTCTTGTCAGTCTGGACCTGCTTGGCACACACTGGATGTGATCATCGTTCTGACCTCTGCATCGACTTCCTTGCTTGCAGTGCCTGATGGTGCCTTCTGCTCTAGCCTCTTATCTGGAATGAGCCACCATGGCTGGGTCTGTCCTGGTTTGGTGTTATGGACATGAGATTTTCTGGGCCATGTGGGTCTAAGGCAAGTGATCAAAGTGGGTCTAAGGCACAACAAACAGAGAAAGAGCTATCCCACACGATGGATGTGTGCCTTAGATGGATAAGGCACTTATGGAAATTAAGCCAGTGAAATAAACTCAAGACCTCTGTCAGTGGGAGGCTTAGGCTGACAAGTGAGATCAGGCCAGACTCTGACACAGGGGTGGGTCTGACGAGGGTGCTTTTGAATGAAGATAGCAATATTTTGAAGGCAGGGAAGTATGTTCTGTAGGGTCAAATATGAAAACACTATGAAGTATCAGAGGATGTGAGCAGAATGTGCCCATGCTTCCTTCGATAGCTCAGCTGGTAGAGCGGAGGACTGTAGGCTCCCTGGCACAGCCATCCTTAGGTCGCTGGTTCAACTCCGGCTCGAAGGAGTGATCTTTTGGCTCTGGCACACATCCTGCACTGGCACTGCTCCTTTTGGTCCTGCCCAGGGGACTCCCCATAATGAGCTGCCCAGCCAGGAGCTCTTGCCTGAGTTGTGGGAGACAACTGGCCAAGGCATCTTTGGGTGATCGCTCGGTGACAGACAGTGGTTCTGAGCTCTGGAGTTGTCTGCAGTCAGCTCCAGCAGGAAAGTGAGTGGGTAGTGTGAAAGTGAGGTTGATTAGGGGGGCTCAGGCTTTGGGTGCAGGGCATCCTGGTTCAGGGCTGTGTGCCTGGGAGGGGAGAGGACCTGGGTCAAGGCTGCAGGGCGGGGAATTAGCTCAAGTGGTAGAGCGCTCGCTTAGCATGTGAGAGGTAGCGGGATCGATGCCCGCATTCTCCAATGCTTTTCATTCCCCTTGCCTGGATCTGAGCTGCAAAGAGGTGAACAGCATCTAGGACTACGTCCGTGGCAACATGGGCTTTGAATTGAAGGAATGGATTCTCTCACTTTGTTCTGAGTATGGATGGAAAGGATCCAGAATATTGTGCCTGTCCTTGGGCCTCCATGTGTAAGGCATTGACCAAGTGCAAAGAGCTCCAAATAAGGCCTCCAGGACACTTGGAAGCAGGTGCACTTGCCCTTTGAGGAGAGGCTGTTGAAGGTGGCCCCATGCAGATCCTGAAGAAGAAAGGGCTGTGTGGCAGATAAGCAAGCACTTACCAAAATGCCTGTCAGGAGGTTGTTGATTCAACAGTTAGGCCTTTTACTGTCATGATCAATGGAGGAAAGAAAAACAACAGGCCACAACTGAAGCAGCAGAAGTTCCAGTTTTTTCTCTTCTATGAGAGAATAAAAGCTTAAAACGAGTTAATGTCTCAAATACTTGGCAGCAGAGGAAAGGACTGTTTCCATGCTGACGAGATAAGATGCAGTTAGAAAAGAGCATCTTGCAATGCAGGATAATGCTTTCCTTGGATCAGCTTTATTATCTTGGGTAACTATCTCCAAAACCAGGTATAAGAGAATACTGCACTTGTCTCTCTGACATCTGCAATGGGAATTGAAACCATGAGGCCCCCCAGCTCCTTTCTGAAAAGTCTGAGAATAACAAAACATGAATGCATGAGGGCTAGTCTATAAATAGCACAACTGAGATGGCTGGGGTGTGCAACCATCATTCGAAGGAACCAAACCAGAGACAGCACTGGAACCCTGGATGGTGATCCAGATCTTTTCCTCTATGTCTATCTTCTTCTCTTTCTTTCTTCTTCTCTTCCTCTTCTCAAAAGTTTAAATTGCTGCTCCCATGGGCAGTTCAGAAAAGTTTAGATCATTGCTGCCATGGGCCATTCAACTTATAATAAGGTTTAAACTTATTCAACTTACAGTAAAGTTTAAATTGCTGCTGCCATAAATGAAATTTTCTAATCAATTGTTTGGCATAGTTTTGCCTTAATTTAGCCCAAAGGTATCCTGAATGTTAGTTGTCTCCAGGACTGCCCTCTAGGGACCTGATGTTTTATGGCTATTGCAGAACAAATGGTTCAGGACCACCCTCTCAGGACCTGACACCTCCTCAGGTCAGCCAGGTGGGAGAAGGATGTTGCCCTGGCGTGTTGTGCAGTCTCCATGCTTGGAGGCTGGCATGATGTGACTGGCTGAAGTCTTGAGCAAGATTATGAGATCCCTTACCTAGGCTGCTTGGAGGAGAAAGTAGACATAGAGATGCCATGAGAACTCATTCAAACTGATTGCTTTGAGAACACAATCATGGAGGCAGAGCAGAGAGAGGACCCTGATAGTCTCTTGGTATCTGCTGGTATAGGGGAAGGCTGCTGGCTGTCTCACATGGTGACCATTACATCCTGTGTAGGCATTAAGTACCTGAATAGGCCTGAATCCCTTCACCGGCCTCATGTGGGATTTCCACCTCTAACCATCAGCACAGTTCTTTTTATGTTCACATCTAGGCCTTCACTGGCTTCCTGTGTTAAAAAACAGGAGTCCTGGTCTCCAGCTCAGTAATGGCCATAGCCATAGCACTGTCAAGGCACAGAGACCTTGGATCCAAACCTGATGTGCAGATGAATATCCCGCATTAACCTAAGCCCTGGCTTGTCAGTCTGGACCTGCCTGTCAGTCACTAGACATGATCATCACTCTGACCTCTGCAGTGACTTCCTTGCTTGCAGTTGTCCCTGCCTTGTCATGGTGATAGTGCCTTCTGTTCTGGAAGACAGCTTCGAGTGAGTCACCATGGCTGTGTCTGTCCTGGCCAGGGGTTGTAGGCTTGAGAAGCAGAGTGAAATAAGTCAAGACTTTATTTCCTGCAGAGGTGAGTCATGTAAATACAAGGGAGTGTTGTGAGACTTGAATGACTGGATAAGTGTGTGATGAAGATATCAAAATCAGATGCTTCCTTCGATAGCTCAGCTGGTAGAGCGGAGGACTGTAGGCTCCCTGGCATGGCCATCCTTAGGTCGCTGGTTCAACTCTGGCTCGAAGGAGTGATCTTTTGTCTCTGGCACACATCCCGCACTGGCACTGCTGCCCAGGGAGTTCCCCATAATGAGCTGCCCAGCCAGGAGCTCTTGCCTGAGCGTGGGAAGATAAGTGGCCAAGACAGTTTTGGTGAACCCTGGCCATGGGAAGTTGATTCTGACCACGGGGCTTGCCCACAGTCACCTCCAACAGGAAAGTGAGTGGGTGAGTTGGTGGTATGAGAGTGAGGTTATTGGGAAGCTCAGGCTTTGGGTGCAGGGCATCTTGGTTCAGGGCTGTGTGCCTGGGAGGGGAGAGGACCTGGGTCAGAGGCTGCAGGGTGGGGAGTTAGCTCAAGTGGTAGAGCACTCGCTTAGCATGTGAGAGGTAGCGGGATCGATGCCCACATTCTCCAATGCTTTTCATTCTCCCTTGCTTGGGCACAGGGCCCTTTACCAGGGCCTGTGGGTGCTCACAGTATATCCAGAATGCAAAGAGTAAGATGACATCCAGGTCTGCATGGGCAATTTAACAGAGGTTTCTCCCTCTTTGCTTGATAGACAGCAAATGTAATCTAAAGTATTGTGTCCCATTTTGAGATCTTCTGTGCAGAAAAACAAAGAGATCAACCTCTGGAGGGCCACCAAGAATCTCAAGGAATGGAAAGGTTTCTCTGTATGGATGGGCTGAGGAGAGTGGATATGTTCATCCTAGAGAAATAGAAGTTCAGAGGGCTTACACATGACCTTTTGACATAGAGGAGGTTTCAGAATAGAATGGCTATATAAGTGTCATCTGCTTGGGTGGAGGGCAAAAGACAGCACAATGAAAGGGAAAAAGGGAAGATGCAGCAGGACATGGGTGAGCTCTGCGTGGCCATGAGAAGAGTCCATCTTCTCATGAAGAAAATGACATCCAAGAAGCTTATGTTATTATGAAGAGGCTGTTTGAAGCAAGATGTGGTAATAGAGGCATGATGGTGTGACTGGCTTGGAAAAAATGCTGTCTGAGTGTGTGCTGGGTGAGGTTCCCCTGGGCCTGTGCCCATGCTTCCTTCGATAGCTCAGCTGGTAGAGCGGAGGACTGTAGGCTCCCTGGCACGGCCATCCTTAGGTCGCTGGTTCAACTCCGGCTCGAAGGAGTGATCTTTTGGCTCTGGCACACATCCTGCACTGGCACTGCTGCCTTTTGGTCCTGCCCAGGGGACTCCCCATAATGAGCTGCCCAGCCAGGAGCTCTTGCCTGAGCTGTGGGAGATAACTGGCCAAGGCATTTCTGGTGAACCCTTAGGCAGGAGATGGTGATTCTGACTATGGGGGTTGTCTGCAGTCAGCTCCAGCAGGAAAGTGAGTGGATGAGTTGGTGTTATGAGAGTGAGGCCAGTGGGAGGCTCAGGCTTTGGGTGCAGGGCATCCTGGTTCAGGGCTGTGTGCCTGGGAGGGGAGAGGACCTGGGTCAAGGCTGCAGGGTGGGGAATTAGCTCAAGTGGTAGAGCGCTCGCTTAGCATGTGAGAGGTAGCGGGATCGATGCCCGCATTCTCCAATGCTTTTCATTCCCCTTGCCTGGACACAGGGCCCTTTGTTGAAGGTCCCCCTCTCCTCTGAAGGGTAAGGAAACCTGGGAAGCAAACCCAGGAAGCGCAGTAGAGGACAGCATCCAGGACTTCTCCAAGAGTAGCAAAGCCTCTGGATTGAGGGAAGGTATTATCTGACTTTCCTCTTCATTGAAAGATGACATTTTGAATACTGTACCTATTATATATAGGTTAATATAGGTTTCGGCTACAATAGAGTTAATTTTCTTCCTAATATCTGTGTTTTGGATTCAGAGTGTGAATAAGGTTGGTTACACACTGCTTTTATACTTCTTGGTAGGCAGAGTTTATGCAAAGCCAAGCAGTTTTCAGCTTCTTGCACCATCCCATCAGCAAGGAGACTGGAGGGCACAAGAAACTGGGAGGAGACACAGCTGGGACAGGTAACCCCAGCTGGCCAAAGGAATATTCCACACCACCTGACATCAGGCTCAGTATATACTAGGGAGAAAGATGGCTGGGGGCCTCTGATTATAAACTGGGTGTCTAGGCATTGTGCAGGTGTTGAACAATTGTGTTGTGCGTCATTTATTTTGTGTAATCTAATTCTGTTGTTATCATTATTGATATTTCCACCTTCATTTTCTGCCCTTTTGAGCTGTCTTTTTCTCAATCCACAAATTTTGCTTTTTTTCTCCCAGTTCTCTCCAAAAACCCTCTTGGGGGTGGGGTGAGTGAGCAGTTGTGTAGAGTTTAACTGCCTGCTGGGTTAAACCACAGCAGCCCTTTTTGGTGCCCAACATGGGGCTTGAAGGGTTGAGATGTCAAATCTGACTAGAGTATGTTAAAACAAATTTCTTGTAAATATTCATTATATTAGCTCAATAGTAGCTAATCCTAATGTTGATTTCTGTTCTCAGGGTTGTGTTACATAAGATCTTACTTGCTCTGTTTGATTCCTGTTATGCTGTTTATCACCTCTGGGGGGCTGGACTAAGGTTAATCATGTTGTCATACCTTGTGACACTGGCTTATGATATGATAAAACTGATGGTCATGAGACTAATCTATTTGTAATCAAGTATTGTTATCTACTCCATACTTCTAGAGCCATCTATTGGAAACTATTCCTAATTACATCCTTTATCTTTCCTCCTAGAGCCAATCTGTGGGGCATACATTTCCCCACATCTTCCCCTTCTCTTCCAGGGTAATTACAATAGCTCTTGAGAATTCTGAATATAGTCAGGATATTCAATCCAGTATGTTCTTATTGCTACGTCCTCTGAGTGTATTTCATGCCTCGTATAGACTTAAACAACTATTTAAGGATACCACCCAGATAACTGCCCTGAGCCTGAGCATATATAGAGGCAGGATGTGTGGGATAGTACAGGTAAGTATGTACAACAATGGGCATCTCAAATATTTTGGAATTTCAACCCCAAACAAGTTCAGAATCCTGAAAAACAAGTAAAATATTTGGAAGTATGCTGTCAATCTGGTAATTCCAGAGAGAAACAAATCACTGCAACATGCTGGGGTCTGGCCCATGCCTAGCAAGTCCTGTTCAACACTATTCAGTACCCTCAAGGGGACAAGAAGGTCTTTAGATCTGATGACAAAATGTCAGGCACTTGGCTACCCCAGTCCCAGCAACAGACATGGCATCTGAACCGAAGAACCCACCTGTAACAATATCATCTTCACAAGGAGAAATACTGGAAGTAGAAGTCAGCTCCTTTAGTAAGGGGTGAAGGAGCCTCTTCTAAGAGTCAGCAGCAGGAAGAAGTGGACAAGGCAGACTACTCCAAAGCAGGGCCATTATGAGAACAAGAGGAGGAAGAGGCTGAAGAATAAGAGGCTGCAGACAGAGGAGGAAGAAGAGGAAGAAATTATAAATGAGGTGGTAACCACCTGATCCCTATATCACACCAACCAAGACCCACTGATTCCCATGCATAAGCTGATTTGTCAGTTGGAAAGCCCTGGAGGGATCAGCAGGACTCACTCATCCTGTAACAGTTTCATATGGCCACTGTGAAAACCTGATCGAGTTTTTGAGTGGAGGAAAAAAAACCTGAGTGGAGACCAACAGTAGATTATAGTGCCTTTAACGAAGCCATGCTGCTGCTGCTAAATGCTGCTATGCCAGATAGGCTAGAATTTCAATTTGAACTGGAGGCAGTTTGTATCAAAGGCAGCCAAGTGGCCTGCCACAGTCAATATCACTAGCATTTTTTCTCAATCCTTTTGGCAGCAGAGTGCAGGTCACAATTTGCTTTCACTTGGAGGGACATCCAGTACACCTGCTCTAGAGGTGGAAATCCAGCCCTACCATTTTCCATGGACTTAACCAGGCTGCACTAGAACAGGAGCACCTACAATACATTGATGACATCATCATATGGGGAAATACAGCAGATGAAGTTTTTGAGAAGGGGAAGAAAATTGTCCAAAACTTCTGAAAGTCAGTTTTGCCATAAATCAAAGTAAGGTCAAGTGACTTACACAGAAGAGCCAGTTATTAGGAATAAAGTGGCAAGATGGATGCCATTGTACCCCAATGAACGTGATCAAAAAAATAACAGCTAGGTCTCCACCAGTTAGCAAAAGGGAAACACAAGCTTTATTAGGCATTTGAGGTTTTTGGAGAATATTTATTCCAAATTATAGTCTGATATAAAGCCCATTCTATCAACTAACCTGGAAGAATTATTTCATTTGGGCCCTGAACAATGACAAATCTTTGAACAAATTGAAAAGGAAATAGTACATACAGTAGCCCTCAGGCTGCTCTGGGCAGGACAAGATGTTGAAAATGTGCTGCAGCTGGGGAGAATGGTCCTGCTTGAAGCCATTGACAAAAAGCATCCAGGGAAGGCTCAAGGTTGACTCTTAGGGTTTTGGCATCAGGGACACTGAAGATTCAAGGCTGGCTATACTCCAACTGAAAAAGAAATATTGGCATCATATGAAGGAGTTTGAGCTGCTTCAGACACGATTAGTATTGAAGCATGGCTCTCTTGGCTCCCTGACTGCCAGTGCTCGGCAGGATATTCAAAGGGAGAGTCCGTTCTACACATCACGCAACTGGTGCTACGTGGAATAAGTGAGGCACACTGATGAAACCATGTGCTTGAATAGCACGAGTCCCAGTGGCCCAGGAATTTTGGAAGTGATCATTGACTGGCCAGAAGGTAAAGATTTTGGAATATTGCCTGAAAAGGAGGTGAAGTGGGCTGAAGAAGACTCATTGTAAATGAAATACCAGAAAGTGAAAAACAATATGCCCTCGTGAATCCTGTCATATTTTGGGAAAATACCAAAGGTGGAAAGATGCTGTGTGGAGTCCCATACACATCACAGAAACTGCTGAATGACAAGGTGAATATAGTCAGTTTTCAGAGGTGAAAGCTGCTGGTGAAAGCTATCCAGCTGGCTTTAGACATTGCTGAAAGGGAAAATGGACAGTACATTATACAGACTCATAGATGGTGGCAAATGCTTTGTGAGGAGGACATTGAAATTAAAGTAGGTCAGCTGGCAGAGCAGAGGAAAACCCACTTGGACTACTTGATTATAGCAGGATATTTCTACTTGGATAGAGAACTTTGTTGTTAAAGTAGATCATGCAGTCATGTACCCAAGATTCAGGTCACTGAGTAACATCAAAAATCCCAGCTGATTGGTCAGGCTGCTAAGATTGAAGTGGATCAGGTGGATCTGGACTGGTAACAAAAGTGTGAACTATTTATAACTTAATGGGCCCGTGATATCTCAGGCCATCAAGGAAGAAATACAACATATACATCACCTCCTGATTCAGGGGTGGACTTAATCACAGACACTATCCATGATTATCCATGAATGTGAAACATGGCCTGAACTAAAGCAAGCCAGACAGTTAAAGCCTCTCTCTAATAGAGGACAGTGACTGAAATGTAAACATGGGGCAGTCTGGCAGATTGATATGACATTCCCACAAATGTGCCAATGCAAGCACCAGGTGCTTACACTCACAAAACTGTAGAATTATTCAGGTTGAAAAGGACCTTGAATATCAAAAGATCCAAACATTAACCCAGCACTGCCAAGTCCACCACCAAACCATGCCCCTAAATGCACATCTACACGTTTTAAATACTTACAGAGATGGTGACTCAACCACTTTCCTGAGCAGCCTGTTCCAGTGCTTGACTACTCTTTGCTTAAATAAATTTTTATTAGTATCTATGGTAGAACTTACAACCAGATGACTGGAAACATATTCTGTGCCTCATCCCACTGACTGGAATACTATCTTGGGCCTTGAGAAATGAGGTAAAAATGAACCCCAGAAAGAACTGAGTCAGACAATGGTACTTATTTCAGAAGCAACCTCTTAGATATTTGGTTCAAACAACTTGTCATTGAATGGGTATATCACACTTCCTACCATGCACCAGTCTCCAGAAAATTGGACAAATGAACTGCTAAAGACTACACTGAGAGCAATGAATGCTGTGACATTTTAACATTGGAATACACATTTAGCAAAAGTCACATGGTTAACTAACACTAGAGGATCTTCTAAACAAACTGGCCCTGCCCAATCAAAACTTTGATGTACTTTTACAAAAGGGAAAAGTCCCTGTAGTGAACATAGAAATTATGCTGTGAAAGACAGGCTGGGTTATTCCTGCTTCAGGCAAAGGCAAACCCATCCATGATACTGCTTTTGATCAAGAACCTGGGTGCACTTGGTGAATAATGCAGAAGGATGGAGAAGTATGATGCGTACCTCAAGGGCATTTGATTGTGTGAGAACAGGCAATGATTTGAACTGTATTATATTAATTGCTATATAATAATGTATAATGTCTTTGCTATGGTTGCTATATGCCATATCCAAATTATTGCAATAAATATTTATTAATCTATGAAAAATTAATTTTGATTACACCAGGCTAAGTGGAGCAATTATAGAACCAGAACTGTCTTCAGAATGCAACAGTCCAACATCACACATCATCTCTCCTGTCCCAAAGGACTACGATTAAAGAGGAGCCCAAAGTCACGGATCAAATAAACTCAACTGACATTTTAGAGGAATGGTCCATAGGTTAAGGGAATGATATCTGCATATATATATATATATATATAAAGACCAGAAAAGACACATTGGAATATGTGGGACCTTGGCATGACACAAATGGTATAGAATAAGGCATAAATATTGACCTGGTTTCAGATGGGATTGAGTTTATTTTCTTACTAGTAGCTGGTATGGTGCTGTGTTTTACATCAAGGAGGAGAATAATACCGATAACCTTCTGATGGTTTAGTTCTTGCTGAGCAGTCCTCATCATAAGTCAAGGACTTTTCAGCTTCTCACACCACCCACCATTAAGGAGGCTGGTGGGCAAAAGGAATTGGGAGGAGACAGCCAGGACAGTTAAACCCAACGGGCCAAAGGAATATTCCATACCATATGGTGTCATGCCCAGTATATAAATTAGGGGAAAAGATGGCTGGGAGCTGCTGCTCAAGAACTCACTGGGAGTCGTTCATTGAGTGTAAAGCAACTGTGTTGTGCATCACGTGATTTGTATATTTCAGTTCTATTAATATTAGAGTGTTATTATTATTGCTGTTATAATTATTGTTGTTATTTCACTTTCCATTTCTTTTCTGGCCTATTAAAGCATTTTTTTCTCACCCTGTGAATTTTACTCCCACTGTGGGGAAGGGCATGAGTGATCAGCTGCATGATGTTTAACGGTCTGCAAAATAAAGCCATAACAGTGCCCAACTTTGTGCCTCTGTGTAGAAGACCATGTGGACCATGTGCAGTGACCTCAAAGAAAGGCCATCAGGATGCTTGGGAGCAGGTGATCCCACACACAGGAAAGGACATCAGTGGAATGGAGGAATCTCAGGGGAGGGCCACCAAGAACATCACAGAGTGGAGGGACTGCCCCACTCACTCTGCCCCATGGATGAACGAGAGCAGTGAGAATGTTCAGACTGTTGAAGGAGAGAATCAAAGGACTTGGGCATGACTTTCATGCTTGTAGGAGATTACAGAGTAGAGGAAATGCTGTCCTTTAGCTGATACTTGAGCAGAGGGCTGAAGACAG